>CABFPE010000243.1:711493-725149 GCA_900660155.1 Hofstenia miamia
AGTTCCATAACTAAAAGGTGTAATATTATATTGCCAAATTTCGCATTTGTTTTCAATACATATTTACTGAATTGGTTTAAATAGGCGACAAATTCGTTTGGGTGAGAATTCTTTTGGGCGAAGTTTCAAATGGGCGAGAATTCAGGTGGGCAAAAATTCTTTTGGGCGAAAATTCCTTTGAGCAAGAATTCCTTTGGGCGAATATTCCCCCGGGCGAAAATTTCTTTGGGCGAAAATACTGTCAATCAACAAAGAAAAGAGCTCGAGAGAGACACTTCCAAAAATTGAGTATAATGTGCTTTTGTTCACATGATTTTATACCGTGTATATTACTCTATGTTACTAACAATTTTATGACCTTTTTATAATTTTCTTATTGTATCATAACCTTTAATGTTCTGTATCTTACAGTTGGTAAAAAAACATACGAAACGTGTGCATTTTGTTTTTTATACTTTTAGACAGAATATCTTTATTAAAATAGAACACGTGGTCTATTTTTACACTTTTGTATTTATGGTAAACAATATACTTCGAACAGTTTAAAATTATTTACATTGATTATAATAGGAAAAATTGTTTCGGTTTTCGAACAAATCGCTTTTCGAACAGCCTTCTTGAACGGATTATGTTCGAAAACCGAGGTTAGCCTTATAATATTTTACCGGCATTTGTAGGGCAAGTACATTTGATGCATAAGGGAAACCTTATTTAATTGTCAAACTAATGTGGATAACCATGTAGATACAATAATGTCTTATTGTTTCACATTATGTGTATAATATTAATTAGTTTGTTTCGAAAAAATATGTTAAAATTCTCAGTTAAAAATTTCTGAAAACCTTTTACAGTGATATGAAATTAAGTAGATATAATGAAAAAACGGCTCTTTTTGAATATCCAAATCCTTCATGTACGCTTGCCGGCCTGGTTGAGGTGAACGCCTTCAAGAGCTTTCCTAATTAAATCCTTCTTCTAGATGCTCGAAGATTTTCATATTTCATAGTTTGTTTTCATTGAATTTAAAGGAATTAAACTGGTCGGTGAGAATTTCATTCGTTTTTAAAGCTACCAAAATTCCATTGGAAATACAAAAATGATAATTTCTTTAGCAATACGTTTAGCAAAGTATAAAGAATAAAGACATTTTATCATTTTCTAATTTTTAGGTATTCTCATAAGTGAACTGCTAAGAAGCAATTACTCTATATAGATATTGTTCTAAATTTCAAATCACTGTTCTTATATTTTCGTTTAAATTATTATGTTCGTGTGAATTTACAATTAACTAGTTTCTAAGAGGTTGATATTTCATTAAGAATGTATTTAAGCGTGCTTTTCGAAATATTTCACTATAATTGGAATATGGGGCCATTTATATGAGATCGGCATTGTGAGCAACTATGAAACCGTGGCTTTTTATTATACTCTAGAAATAATTTATTCATATTAATAGGTATTTTAAGATATCTTGTGGTAGTATTTTTCTATCAATATAATTTTTTTAAAATATCTTTATTGAGTTGTAAAAATTTCTCTTAACAGCTAAATTAGATTTAGAGATCAAACCTGAGCTAAAATTATTTTAATTATATTTTAAGTAGCAGCAGCATACATTATTTATATTTCAGTTGAGTGTTACACTGTGACCATTTGCTTTGAAGAGGATAAATGAAATTCGCTTTTCTTCCAATTTCCAGACAAGACAACCAAATTTATCGAGAAATAAAAATGACAATTTTATTCCGTTAGAGGACAATTTCTGCAATAAACAAATAAATTACATATATTCATTTATATTTACAGAAGCAAAAATTTATCTGTGAATCTATAAAAAACCTAGACATTTTCCAAATTTTTGTAAGTTTACCCAGTGATGCTGCTGGGGGTGAGCCAGGGTGGATCTTGCCCACTCTAATAAAAACTTTTGGTCGCCCTCAGGTTCACTCTTCAAAACTAGAAAAATATAATTCTTACAAATTACATTAACTAAATAGTAAAATATTTTTTATTTAACAAGTTTAACATAACAATAGTGAGAAATATATTAAAAATCATTTAACTAAAATCGAATATTCAGTTGAAAATAATTTTCTGAGCATTTATTGTTAACTTAGTTCTTCATTTTTGATGCTTATGTCCATTTAAACTTTCTTCCTAAAAGATTTGTAAAAATTCTTAAAGTGAATTGATGTTGTTCAAATTTGAAAAGCATTTGTTTATAAAACATTAGTCAGATATAATTGGAAAATAGTGACAAATTATATAGAGTTAAGGAGCTAAGAAATAATCATAATTAAATATGAATATTCAGAAAAAATAAAAAGGTTTTTACCCAAACAATATACTAGTATTTTTGAAAGGATAGTGTGTAGACAGAAATATGCTACTTAAATTTAAATGTATTTTATTTCTGTTCTATTTATAAATGTATTAATACCTGCAAATTTAAATTTAAAATTATATTCATAAGCTGTTAGCGACAGGTCTGTTGTGTTGCGTCTGCTTAAGCAATGTTGACAAATCTGATGTTAGAACATGCTTTTGGTGTAATATATCTTTAGGTTATTACAAATTTATTGGTATTTCATCCTCGTTTAGGTCAGGAAACCTATATTGGCCATGCGACGTTTGTAACAATTATGGAAAAGGATGTTATCTTGATATTCTATCAATTGAAGAAAATTTTGCTAAAATTAATAAAACATTGGATGATATCTCTACTGAAACAAGAACGTGTTACCAAAAAGACGGTATATCAGTTTACTGAAAAAAATTTAACTAATTTAACAAGGACACGAAATATGATTAAAACTTCTACTAGACATTTGATTCTGTACGAAACGACGACGTGAAAAATGTCACAACACTATTGAAGAACAATCTAAAGATTCTGTTGTCGTTGGTTCGGCATTTAGAAAAAGTGGAATTGAAGTGGTTCCTAAAACCATGGTTGGAACCGGACGGGTTGGGTCGAGATATTTGAACCGGTAAAAGCAGATTCAGAGCGGCACTCTTCAATTAGAGGACGTAGTGGTAATCACGACTTCGCTACTCTAAAAGGCCTAGCAGTGGAATCAAGTATTGTCTCAAGGAAGCAATGAACAACAAATTATATTAATGAATTTGTATACACTTACGTAAATCTTTCTTTTTTAAATATTCATCTCTGTACTCATATATAAAACACTAAAAGGCTCAGTTAGGAAATAATCAACTTTGAAAGTTAGGATATATTTCTCACCAGTTATATACCGGTCAGGTTGATACTCTTAAGACCCACACAGGCCGACCTTCTGGTCAACCAGCGTGAAAATTAAGAAGTCCCGGTTGGGTTAGTTTACTATTTTTGTCGACTGGTTCCACCCATGCCTAAGAAGCCATCACAATTACACCTATTTGTTTGTTGGTTAGAAGTCTTGTCAGGAAAATGATATCTTGCATTGCCAAGATGCATTAATTAATCCGATTTACATTAAGAAAGTTTCAAAACCAGATAAAGCATATAGCTCATTCCACTGTATGTTTCCAGAAACATCATATAAGAAAATATAATCCAGAACTATGACCAGCAAATACTGTTATAACTAGGTTTTATTTAAACGAGAAAGCAGGTAAGAATATGGTATTGGTTACCTGGAACATTCGCCCTATGCGTAATTAATATCTTGAGGCTGCAGATTTTATACACAACAATGATGGTGACATAGTAATTAACAGAATCTTGGATTGTGGATAATGTATCTGGTGAAATTGTTCTAAGATTGGCTTGTCCTCCATTATATCGTTCTGGTTGTGGAATTTGCATCAAAATAAAAAAACTAAGTTTTTACAATTACTATTAGCAAATGCTCTTTTGACTTATGAGATCTTTTCCATAATTGTGGATTTGAAAAATATTAACTTTGTGTTACATCATCACCCAGGCCGTGGACGTGCCTAATAACGTGGTATAATTTAGATACGACTACCTGTTACATCATCACCCAGGCCATGGACGTGCCTAATAACGTGGTATAATTTAGATACGACTACCAGCAGATTCCATCAAGCGGGGTAATGAGTACTTTCACTCTCTCCTTTCTATCGTAGAATTGTAATAACAGAGATATAACTTAATTAGAACTCCAGGGTTAATACAATTATTCATCACTAGTATTTAGGTAGCATTTCCGATTGTATTCAGAGAGAGCAAGCTGGACACGCTTGCCTGAAGCAGAATCTCAAAGACAGTTCGCAGATCTCCCAACAGTGTGATTCCATTCCAGCCAAGTCCACTGTTCCATCAGCTGCTACTCAGCTCAACCTCACTGACAGAGTTTTATTATGTGTGCCTTACTTATGGTGTAATAAATACCAGCCACTAAATGACTTAGTTCTCATTCTCAATTCATGTAATCTTGGTGTGTAAACATAGCGAGTTTGCAACCTGATACTTACTGCCAATAAGTAGTAAAAAGTAATTAAGTATAGTTAATAAATAATTAAGGTAGTTTCCTACATATAGTTAAAATATAAACATATATCGCAATTAGGGCCGACATGCATACATGACACAACATTAGCTGCAAACGAATTAAAAAGGCTTCTACAAACTAGGGCAGCTCCTAACCTACATATAAATAAAGATATAAACGACACGGTCTCTTACCAGTCTCTTATTAGTCAATAATTTGGATCTAAAATAACATTACTAATTAATATCACGATCATTCCTATGGTGGTCACACGAACGATCGGTAGAGTGCTAAGCAATAGAGAAAACAATCTTACACTTAGCCGTAACCTAGTTGCATGGAGCTATTGAGGCGTGAAATCCCCCCCCCCTGGCACACAGCCTTCGATCACTGCACACAAAGCTTGCTTAGCTTCTCATCATTTAATATATAATTAAACCAATAAAACAAGAATAAACCACTAAATGGTAAATTTCCATCACTCTTACAGTGCTTCGTTTGTATTTATATAAAAATCTAATAAATATGTTTACTGATCAAGCAAGTACCAGTGGCAATTCGAATTTTTATGTCCACGTAATCTTTCTTCTGCGTAAACCAGTTATTCAAGCTAAAATCAATGCAGAGCTTAATGTCCACTTGCATTTTGTCAAAAGTGTGGCAACCGATATTTGCTTTCACAGTTTTTGCGAATTTTTCAAAGCTAATTTCTGATAAAATGATTAGTTTCTTGATTGAGTTTTATGATTATTTTTTCTTCTGATTTTTGTTTAATTAAGTCCTTTTATCAGAGATTATGCTACACGCCTCCCGCAGATTGCGTTGATTTGAGTGTTGCTCTGTTTCTGTGTACTACTATGTCTGCTCATTTGATTAGGGTTTCCGCTTTAGTGTCTTCCCATGTTGTCTCTGCGAATTCGACTTGTTTTGTGAGTTTAAGTACTGCTTCCTTATCTGTTGAGACTGTGTCTGCGTATCTTATGTTTGTAGCTGTTAAGAGCAAATCTGTGATCATAGTTATTTGTCGTAATTCGTTGATTTTCTTTGTGAATAGAGGGTAGAACTTTTTGTATAATTGTAATCCCTTTATGCTTATCATTAGTGTCATTAATGCGTCGGCGCGACTTGCATGCACTCATTTTTCTTTTAGATTGGTGTCGGGGTAGAAAAAATTTGAATACTGACAGAAGGCTCTTAGTGTTTTGTACATCTTTATAGAAGAAGCTCATGCTGTTTTGAATGTCTTCTTTGCTTATTGGAGTGGGATCGTTTTTGTCAATTCTGATCATAGTTATTATCTCTATTCTTTTGCTTACATCGTAAAACCAGTATTGTTTATTCCATATGTCTAACCAGACTAGATCATTGACTCCAGAAAATAATATTACTGTTTGTAAGGACCTTTTTTCTATTTCATTTCGCATTTCCTCCAGGTATTTGTGTATTGGTTTTCCATCTCTGTAGCAGTCATATGGTGTTACGTGCTCTTCTATGTAAATTCTTTCCTTGTTATTCTCTGCTAGCATGATCACTTTCTTGTATGATTCAGGGCTGATGATGTGCTTCGCCTTTTCTTTGTTGTTTATGTACGTTTTATATTCATGGAGGTAGCCTTTTGCGACTTTGCGATCTTTCAGTAGGCGCCATCTGGGTAGTAGCATCGGGATTGAGATTGTTTTTGGCAGTGTGCACTTTAGCATTTTGGTCTTGGTGTTTTGTTTAATTTCTGGGTAATTTCCTGTTGTTATAGGTGCTGTTGCTAACCCGATTGTTGCGAGGTAATTCATTTTTGCTTCTATTATTTTATCCCAGAATTTCTGCATGAGTCCTCGCCTTTTTAGGTTTGTTGTTGTGTTTTAGGAGTTTGGTGATCTTTGTCTTTGCTAATGCTTCAGTAAACATTACCTTCATGGTTGCGACAGTGTGGTTTTCATTTGTTGGTTGGTAGTTACAGGTTGTTATCTCCGTTTCCTGTTCTTTCGTGATTTTAATTTCGATTAAGTATCATTCATCTTCTGTATCAATCCATTTGATGTTGCTGGCTGGGCTTATGCTTCACCATTTTTCCATGTTGATAGCATCTATTCTCTCTTGTGTTTTGGGTGATAGAATGATGTTGGTTGATGTTAGCAGTTCATCTTCACGCATCATTTCTGCTTGTGTTTTTGTCATCATTTCTAATACCTCTACTGGTGTGATTATTCCGGCTTTTGACATTTCTTCTGCTTTTTTGATTATTTTTGCATATGAGCATTTGGGTGTCTCCTATTTGAATCTTTCCATTTCTTGCGATGTGAGTTGTTCTATGTTTTTTGTCTGTGTTTCGTAAAGTATGTTGAGTGTGCTGCACATTTTTCGTTTGACAAGCTTTTTCATTGTGAGCCAGGGTTGTTCTTCTACCTGTAGGAGTTTTGTTTCAGATGTTGCTCCCCATATGTATTTTTTCGTGGGTTCATCAAACAGGGAGATTTCATTAGGGCAAATGCCAGTTTGTTTGCTATTGTCACCATCGCTATTTTGCACATGGGGTTTTCTTTTGTAATGCTGCGTAGTATATTTTTTTTAGTGGTTTCTCCGTCTTATCTGGTGATGCTAATTTTTCTGTGAGTCCTTTTAATAGCCAGTTTTTTTGTGATGGTGTTGATTGGTGAGAAGGGGATTTCATGGTATTGTGTTTTTGTTAGCTGCATTCTGGCTCATCTTGATATTGGTAGGTGCAGGTTTTTGTTCTCTGTAGGGTATATTGATAGGAGCCAAATTGTTGTGTGGCACTGTATTTCGGGTGCATTCATCTCCTCAAATAGATAGCATTTGAAATCTTTTTTGGTGTTTAGCTCATAAGACTTGTTTATTTTGAGTAGAGTGGCTTCTATTGATTTATGATATTTTCTACTGGGGGCTTCAATATTGATGGTTGGCCATTGTTCTTCTGTCATCTTGATGATTCTCATTTGTTTCCATGTGTGTTGGATTTCCTTGAGATGTTCCTGACGTTGGCTTAGGCTGCATTTTATGTGCAGCTGTGTGATTTTTTCAAGGTTGTTGTTTGTGGTTGTTAATTCTATCATTTTTGCCTGTTGGTATAGTTTGATTGCTATCCATTGTTCTACCATTAGTCTGTAAGCTTTGGCCCAGTAATCGAGTTGAAGATTGAGTTTTATTAGCTCTGAGATTGTGGTTTCGTCTGCTTGATGTTCTTTGATGAAGACGTTTTGCACCTGCATGCACATGGTGTGTAGGAATTCCAGTAGGCTTTCTTGTGTGGTTAATGTTACTGTTATGATTTGAATTCCTGTGGTTTTGGCTATGTGCAGAGTCTCTTGTAGTTGTTTTTCGAATTTTGTAATGTATATTAATGTGAGGTTATCCATATCAATGTTGATCTGCTCGATTTCTGCTATTTTATTATTGTTTTTCATGATGTTTTGAGCTTTGAGCAGTGTAAAGTTTTCGTTGAATATGGTGTGCATTGTGCTTTTAAAGTATGGTCTTTCCAGTGTTTCATTCATTTGTTCTGGGTAGCTGATTATGCTGTTTATCATGGGATGATTTTCCTTGTCTAGTGTAAGTGGTAAGTTCATTTCATCCATTTTTGTTTGTTGACGTGTGTGGCTCCAGGTTTCTGCTGATAGTTTTTTGTATGCATTTTATTTCATTTTTGTCTTAGCAATGAAATATGGATGCAGTTTCTCACTGTTGATGGTTGACATTCATTTGCTTCTTTTGATTGAGCATATTGTCCGTTCTGATGTAGAGTAGGTTCAATCTGAGGTGGAATAGGTTCACTCTGAGGGGCACATTTTGAGTGATTGTGAGTGGTCTTCTTGTGCTGGTGCTCGGTTTGTATTCCATTTCTGAACCACTGCTTATGGGCTCCAGTTGGTCCCCTTTGTCTAGGTTCCCTTCTAGAGTGTCCATTTGCATTTGAGCAGCTGCAGTGAGAGTGCTGCTTACAGCTTCCTGTGATGATTCTTTCATCCATGTGCCCTTTAATCTGTGGTGTGGAGTACTCAAAGGAAAGTTGGGACTTTGTTTCTTACCTTTCTTCAGCATGCCCTTTAGTTGGCTGTGCAAACTACTCAGTTCATTAGACACTTTGCTGTTCATCACCATGCCCTTTAATTGGCGGTGGTGAGTACTTAGTGAAGTTGAAGGTTTGTTGCTGTTTATCACCATGCCCTTTAATCAGCAATGGTGGTAAGTACTTAGCATTTCTTCTTCCTCTTCACTAATGTTTTCCATGTCCCTGAGTCTGGTGAGTTTGGCTCTCTTCACTTGATTCCTGGGGTTTGATTCACATTGCATTGTTTTTCTCTTATGTGATATTTTGCTCATCTTGTTGTTTGATGTTCCTAAACTGAGTTATTACATTTAGGTCCTATGTTTCAGGATTATAGTTGATGTTTTGTTTTGCTGCCCTCTGGGGCATTGTTCTTGGTTGTATATTGTCATTGCTAATATCGTGTTGGAATTCTTCTTCAAATCCCTCCTCTGGTAGGCTGTCAAGTTCATCCATTTGGTAAGTGTTTTCGCCTTGGTTTTTTAGTAATTTAAATTCTGTGTTGTTGTCCAGGGTTGTACCTTCAATGTCTGTCTGTCATTGCCCTTTTTAAGTTTTGGGAATGTAGAGTCCTGTTACTACTTAATAGGTATTTGTTGTTATTTAATACTTTTTTGATAGTGTATGGCCCTGACCATACCATTTTAAGTTTCCTTACTTGGTTTATGTTGGTAGTTTTCATGGGTGTAAATGCGTAAAACTTATCACCTATTTTGTGTGTATGTCCATAAACTTTTTTATTATAGTTTCACTCTTGTCTTGTTGCGGATTTCTTTATGTTGTGGCACATTGTTTCATGGATGCCTGTTATCTTGTCTTTCAGTTGTTTCACGTATTTCTATTATGTCTCGCCATTTGTTTCCTCCTATTCTGGATGTTGCTAGTCTGATAAGTTTTATTAGTGTTCTAATCAGCCTTTCAACTGCTCTGTTTGCTTGGGGTGGTAGGCTGTGGTGTGTTCACTGTCTATCTCAAGCAATTTTGTGAGTTCTTGGAACAGTGAGCTTTCAAATTGTGGGCCTTTGTCCGTGATGATTTTTTCATTGGGCCTACCTTTAGAATCCATTCTTTTAATATTATGTTGGCTGTTTCTTCTGTGGTTGTGTTTTTCATTGGTATGATTCTTGCATAGCATGTGAAATTGTTGACTATGACTAGTACATATTGATATCCTTCGTCATCTTTTGAAAGCATTTCAATGTCTATATGTACTATTTCATTTGGTTTAGTTGCAATGATTTTTTGTAGAGGTCCTCTCTGTGTTGGGAAGTGTTGTCTGTTATTGAGGAGGCACGTTGTGCATTTGTTTATGACATCTTTGGTTGTTTTTCTTATAGTGGTGGTGATATATTTGGAGTTGAATGTCATTTCCATTTGTGTTATGCTGAGGTGACCTTGTTCATGGATTTTGCGTACCATTTCCCTTTTGTAATACTCTGGTATTGCTATTGTGTTTGTCTTTCCTGTTGCATATAGGAGTCCATTGTTGTTTAGTTTCCAGTTGTATCTTCTGTGATCTCTTCTTTTAGCATTATTGGGGATATTGCTTGTCCTTTTTTGTCTACATTTATATCTGGGAGTTGTTCATATTTGCTGTGTGGTAGGAATTGGAATTGAGTTTTTTTGCCGTCTTTTTTCTCAAGGTCTCTCTGGTATTAGAGCAGTAATGTCCAGAAGTCTGCGTTGCTGTGAAGTTTGCCTTTTCTGTGCTTGATGGAGAATGTAAATTTGTTTAAGTACTTGATCCATCATGATACAATTGATGATTTGTCTCCTGAGAATTTCTTTAGCCATGCTAATCTGCTGTTGTTGGTTCTGACCCTAAATTCTTTCCCTATGAGGAAGTGTCTAAATTTTTTAATACTTTTTATTAGTGTGAGCATTTCGAGTTTTGTTGAGTCATAGTTTTCTTTGCTGGGTTTCAATTTTCAGCTAAAGAATTGTATCAGTAGTTCCTTTCCGTCTTTCATTTGTCCTAGTGTGGCTCCTATGGCAACTTTGCTGGTGTCACAGTCTAAAATGAATTGTTTTGTGTAGTTGGGTGTGTTTAGCAATGGCAATTTTGAGAGTTTGTTCTTGATGTTATCAAGTTCCTCTTGTTGTTTCCAAGTCCATTTGAAGGGGACTGATTTTTTCATTAGATTTGTCATGTTTGCGGTTTTTCTGCTATATTTGATATGAAAGTACCATAGTAGTTAAAAAATCCCATGACTCTTTGTAGGTCTTTTCTGGTGTTGGATTTTTCGATGTTTTTTATCATGTCTCTTGCATTGTTTTTTATGCTTATTTGTCCTTTTGAGATGATTCTTCCTAGGAATGTTACTTTTTCTTTGAGGATGTCACATTTGTTTCTGTTTATTCTCAGTCTGGCATTTTTTAGTATGTTTAGTGTTCTGTCAAGTTTGTTTAGATGTTCTTCCACTGTGTTGCTGGTTATTATGATGTCATCTATGTATGTGTTTATCTGGTCTTCAATCATGTGTTGTTTATTTTTTAGTACTTTGGTTATGTATTGTTGAAATGTGGCTGGGAGCCCATAGGGTGTTATGAATGCTGTTTTCTCTATATCTTCTGGTTCCATTTGTAACTGCCAGTATACTTTACAGAGGTCTAGTATGGTGAAGTATTTGTTTTTGCTTGCTTTGTAGATCATGTCTTCTATTCATGGTAGTGGATATGAATCTTTTTCGGTGATTTCATTAAGTTTTCTAAAGTCTATAACAAGTCTGTGTTTTGTTCCTTGTTTCACAAATACTGTTGGTGATGTGTAGGGGTTCCCACTTGGTTGTATTAATTGTTGTCTATGAGTTCATTTAAGATCTTGTTATATTTGTCTTTTAGTTGTTCAGGTAATCTTCACATGGGTAGTTTAATTGGTTTGTCTGTTGTTGTTATGATTTTGTGAGTTTTGCCAACTGCTTTGCCTATGCTTATTTCAACAAAGTTGAATATTGTGTTGTGATCAATTAGTAGTTGTTGCAGTTTTTTTCTTTTGTCTTCTTGTAGGTGTTCATAGTCTTTTTCTTTTATTTCTGGTATTTTTATTTCGTCTTTGGCGCTCATCCCATGCCCTTTAGTCAACTGTGAGGATTACTTTCTGCAATGGTGTTCATTCACATACCCCTTAGTCGGCAGTGTGGATTACCTTGCGTGTTCATCTGCATGCCCTTTAGTCAGCATTGCAGATTACTTACTCCATTGTTCTCTTCTAGGGGTTTCCAAATGCTTCTGATATTTTTTGTGACGTATTGTCCATAGATTGTTACTTTAGAATGGTTGATGTTTACATTTCTGTTTGTTGAGTTGAGTATTGGTATTCTTCCTTTTCTGTTTTTGATGGCATTGATATCCTCTTTGTATTTATTCCTGTTTGTTCATGGAGCATGATTTCTGCTGTGATTTTTTCTTCTGTTTTAATTGTGTACATCTTCCAGTTGTATGGTTGAAGTTTTATGTCTTCTGTGAGTTTGAATAGTATTTTTCTGTTTTCTTCTTCTTCTTGTATTTTGATTTCTTCTTCTTCAACTGTTATTGTTTTGTTGCCATAGTTGATGATGCATTTGTTTTTGGATAGGAAATTGTCTCCTAATATGACTTCGTAGGGTAGTAAGTTGTTATGTGTGTTGACAACTATTAGGTCTTGTTCAAAGGTGTTGTTTGCAATCCTCAATTGGGTTTTTTCTAGAGTGCCTTTTGTGTCAATATACTCGCCAGAGGCATTAATTAATCTGGTGAGGGGTTTTTTTGTGATTGTTTCTTTTTTATCCTAGTCTTGTTGCGCATTTGTCAGTTATTATTGATTTAACTGCACCTGTGTCTATTAGTTGCCTTTACCATCATGCTGTTCATCACAACTGTAATTGTGTTTATGTTTTTGATATTGGTTAAGATTAATAGTGGTGCTTGATTTTCTCAAGACAGTGCTCCTAGTAGTTTTCCAATTCTTCAGTAATTTCTTCTTGTTCACTTTCTGAGATTGATTTATCTTCTGTTTCAAAAAGATCGTCATCATCATAATAGACATTGCCATCTTTGATTATATTTATCTGTTTTTTGCATTTTTCTTTGTGGTGGCCTTTTAGGCCACAATTAAAACACCATATGTTTTTCTCTTTTAGCTTTTTCATTTGGCCATCAGAGGTTTTGATTTTTATGAATCCTTTTTTGTTTTGTTGGATTTGGTTGGTTTTTTCTCTGCTTGGTCTTTTTGTTTCCAACTGGTTGTGGATGTGTTTGGTTTGTTCCACTAAGCTTTTTCATTTATTCTTGAATTGTTTTCTAGCATGACTTGGATGTCTACTGCTTTTCATATCATTTTCTCCAGGCTGTTGTCAACATCACATTTGATTTCAAATTGCTGTTTAACCTTTTCAGGGAGACCCTTTGTGATATGGGAGAAAAGGTCGTATTTAGAGTAATCTCCTCCTCTCAAACTTAGTGTTAAGAGTCTTTGAACTTGTGACATGTACAGTACGCAAATTAAAGTTTGCATAATTGAAAAAAAATTGGTAAATTTGGTAAAATTTCTATTTTCATAGAATATACAAATTTAATATGTGCCTTTAAGAAATATAATGAATAACAAATGTGTTTAACAAATCTGTAACAAACTTATGTATGTACATAACGTATTTAATATCCAGTGTGCCCTCCTTTGGCAGCTAGGAGTGCCTCAATTCGATGAGGCATTGAATTCACTAAAGTTTGACACATCGCCTGGACATCCTCATCGTGATTCCAGATATTAAGAAAGAGACGAATAAGTTCATTTTTTGTTTGTGGTCGCTGCTTTCTAATCTTTAGCTTGATAATGGCCCAGAAATTTTCAATTGGGTTCATATCGGGCGACGCGGCAGGCCAGTCCAGGAGGTGCAACCCCCGAGAAGCCATGTGTGCCCTTGATCGATGACTACAATGGCAGGGCGCATTATCCTGTTGGAATAAACCGTCCCCTGCAGGATACGTTTCTTCCATCTGTCTTACGACTCTCCCGTCGATAACATGCTGAATGTAAATCTCTGAATTCATGATTCCTTCAACAACATACGACCTTCCAGTGCCATGGAAGGAAAAACACGACCAGAACATGATACTCGCGGGGTGTTTGAAGGTTTTGCGAAAGTGATTAGGAGTGAGAGC
>CABFPE010000243.1:728119-739840 GCA_900660155.1 Hofstenia miamia
CTGTAGTTAGCTGATTCTCTGTGCCAAGATTGATAGAAGCTGTTGTGACAGATTATCGCGCTCTCTGAGCACTGCTGGGAGGCACTCGAGTTCATATTTTTAACGATTAGGGGTTCTGGACGATTGAATAGCACGTGATCTGATCGTTGGGAATCTAGAAAGTTGACTAGGAGTGAACGGTTCGTCTTCCAGAAGCGCGCCAAGAGTTTTTGCGGTAGAAAGACTAGTTCCTGGAGAACGCGGATTGTTATGCTAGTAGCAGTAGTAAACAAAAACGATTTTTTACCATAGGAATTTATCAATTTTGGAATGCTTAGAACACGTAAATCATTAGATCTGTGGTTGTGAAATTCATTATAGACAAAAGAAAGCGGATTATGGATGTATATATATATATATATATATATATATATATTTATTTATTTATTTANGGAAGGGAGTAAATAGTGCAGTAGACAAGAATTGACCAGGTGCGATGTATTAGGAAATGCCCATCTGTGCCGTATTGAAGATGTATCTCTTACTATTATGAACTAAGAAGGTAGTGCGTTTGTTTATGTCTGAAGAGCATTGGGATATGATAGAAGGCGGACTGCACATCCAACTGAAGAATGATGTAATCTAAAGACGGAGAACGTTTCTTCAAAACTTTAAAAATAGACGGCAATTGAAACGGAATTAGTCTAGTGTGCGGAGTAAGAAACGAGTAATCTACCACAAGTCGAAGTTCACCACCAGATTTCAATACAAAGAAAGATATCGCTTGGAATGAGCTGCGTCTAGGAGCTGGTGCGATAATGTTAGTTGCTGATACTGTGTTGATGTTTGCGTCTGCATGTTTGAGATTAAGCGGAAATTGAGCTCGAACTGTATTCTTATAGACTAGGTCAAAATGAGTTTAGCGAAATATGTACGATAATACAGTTCATAATGCGCTGAGGAATGTTGATTGCATGCTACACGCATTCCCAATTAACTTCAGCTGCGTGAAATTGATACTGAGAATTTCACAGAGAGGTTTTTCCACTACAACACCTTGCGGATCTCCCAAGAATTCAGCAACATCTTGATCTTTTGGCGGTTGCAAAAATTCCATCATTTGTGATTCAGACAAGGTTTCTCCAGATAGAATAAATTCATTTTCTTGATCAGGTGCATGATCCGACCGTGCTTGTTCACTTTTTGCATGATCCGGTAGGCTGAAGGGGTGGCTGTGTTATCCGCCAGCGCCCTGACCTGAGAAGTACTAAGAGCAATGCCAGAAAGTACATCTAACCAATTACGTTGAGGATGTGTAACTGCAGTATTGCTATTAGCTCGAGGTGTAAACTACACTAATAGTCTCAGAATGTCTGTAATAGCTGAGTCAAGCAAGTTGAAATCCTGAATAAATACCGATATTATTGCTAAACAAGGAGGCTGAAATAAAACGGGTATCTTGTTGAGAAACTAGATCCATAGAGAACGAGGGAAGCGAATGTTGAACCGGTATTGAAGCTTGGATTGGATCATGTGAAAAGGAGGGAGCTGTATCTACTTGTGAACCAGGAAATATAGGAGTTGAACCGTAGACAGAACTAGACTTGGAAGCAAGAGACGACAAGGTAGGCACTGACAAAGACTGCGGAACAGTAACATGAAGTGAACTAACGTCCTCTGTTTGTGCGAGAGCGACTTCTTCCATGGGCGGATGATTTGTTAGACTGCTCTGTGGTGTAACCTGCATATTGTCCACGTTGACTGGTATAGCGGTATTTGGGCTGGACGGCAACAAGATGAGGGATTGCGATCGATTGTAACTGACCATCGGCTGTTGATCTGAGGGTTGCATTCCAACTGTAGTTAGCTGATTCTCTGTGCCAAGATTGATAGAAGCTGTTGTGACAGATTATCGCGCTCTCTGAGCACTGCTGGGAGGCACTCGAGTTCATATTTTTAACGATTAGGGGTTCTGGACGATTGAATAGCACGTGATCTGATCTTTGGGAATCTAGAAAGTTGACTAGGAGCGCGCCAAGAGATTTTGCGGTAGAAAGACTAGTTCCTGGAGAACGCGGATTGTTATGCTAGTAGCAGTAGTAAACAAAAACGATTTTTTACCATAGGAATTTATCAATTTTGGAATTCTTAGAACACGTAAATCATTAGATCTGTGTTTGTGAAATTCATTATAGACAAAAGAAAGATGATTATGGATGTATATATATATATATATATATAGGAGACCAGTTGTATATGTTCTGAAAATCCATAATGGCAGTTTCATAATTGATATGTAATTTAATTGATAATCAATCTAGAAATATAAAAGTAGGCTTTAAACGTTTTAAACTATCAGAAAATTCTATTATAAAACTTCTCTATGCATTGATATAATTAGCCTCTTAATTTTAGCAGTATTTTCAAATATAACCTAGAGTGGACCCCGTAATGGGCACGACACAAAATACGGCACGAGCGTTTACCTAACGGGCAGGACACGGGTTTCAAGCTGAGGAAAAAACAAGTTTAGAAGAAAAATTTTATTGTTCTTCATCGACATAATTGTCAATTAAAGTTCCCAGCAATAAACTTTCGTCTTCCATACTTGAATGCCTTGTACTGTACGAATAGGATGTTATTGACGATGTCATCCGACAGAGATTCTCTCAGCGGCAAATGAACTAACACCCATAATCCTTTGTAGAGGTTAACTGAGAATGATCTGTTTGGGCTAGATGATCTTTGCGTTTTTGCTGTGATAACTGTAGGGGTTATTATCTTTTCACAATTGCAAAATTTAGCCAACATTTTTGTCACAAAGTGATTTATTTTAAGTTGCATTTTATTTTTTGATGTACAAAACAAATATTCTGGGTAACATTTATATTGAGATCTATATTTGTCGATTCTCTTCAATAAACTTGTAATAATGCATTTTTATTCCTATATGATTCTGTATTCAAAACCCGTTTTGCCTCTGTTTGATGACATCAATAGATTATCTTTGTGTTCATGATAGCCCCAAAACATAACTTTGATAGCAAAGGCGCGTATAGGTGATGTATGAGCTTGTTGTATTTGATCTCCACGACCTCTTCTGATAAACTGCGATCTCTGTCTTGTTACTTCTATTGCAGTTTCGTCACTAAACATGACAGAGCGCCACTGCACATCATTCCAGTTTTGGTGTGTGTTTGCCCAATGAAGCCGCTTTAAACTTCTCTGCGGAGTAAGGGCAGGAGCGGCAACTGGTCGATATGTAACTAAACCAGATCGACGAAGAGAACGTCTAATTGTCCGAACACTTACATCACCTGCAGGTTGGCCAATTTCAGATTGAATTTGCCTTGCAGTTAGGGCTGGATTTCTTAAAGCACTGTGACAAAGCACTCTAGCAGTCTGTGCTGTTAAAATTTTACGTCTTCCACAGTTTCCTCTCCTTCTTTCTGCAATTGAACCAGTCTCTTGGTGTTGGTGGACAATTCTTCTTGCGGTTCTTCTTGAAACAGAGAACATTCTTGATATTTCTGATTGATTGTGACCTTCATTGTGCCGACAAATGATGAGTTTCCTAATACACTCTAGCATATCCATTTAACTTCTCAATAGCAGTTATGGAATGGGAAACTCGAAACCAAGCCGAAAATAACAAGCACACATTGTTATGTGTCTGTATTTTTGTTTTTCTCAATAGCAGTTATGCTGGGCCAGGAACCCCATGGTTTATCGCTAAAATGCGGTTTGCGGTCTGAAATAATTCTTTGACAAGATAAAGACAAACTTAAATTTAACGAAGTTTAACCAAAACTGGACATTTCATTGAACATACAAAGTCAAACGTCCTCTTCTTCAAACAATGGCAGAATGCTGTCATCCTGTTGGTTACTGTTGGCGGCTTTCAGAAATGGAAGACTGGGGTGCAGATATCCAATGTTATATTGAACGAACAACATCTTTTCCACTATCTCGCGGACATGCTGCTGCGAATTTTGCTGTGATTTTGTGACGGCTGAAAATTCTCTCAACCGCGGCTTCACTCGTTGGGATTTTTTCCAAATATTGGCGCGTACAGGTGAAGGCCTTTTAATCTGAGACTCACTGTAATCAATGTTGCCATTCAAAATGTCGAACAAAATATACACCGGGTTCTGCAACCATGTCATATACTTCCACATGATTTTTACTTGTAAACTGCGCTGATATTCTGAAGCTTACATGCTTTACGTGTGGATTTTTCAGCCGCTGTGTTGATTTCGATGAGTAGTCTCCTGTCACCTCCTGCCGCTCAGCCATGAGTTTCTTAAATACGTTCCATCTCAAGTCATTTCTAGTTGTCAACAAGCTGAAATCTGATTGAACGTGCGGTTTGAAACCCATTTTGGCTTTCATTATTATTCATACGTGAATCGGGTTCGAAGACAAATTATATTCTATTCAAAGACCAAAAGTTTCGGTATAAATTCTGTTTGGGTAACGTTCGGGTGTAAAATTTTGACTAAGGGTCGGGTTTAAAAATCTCGACCCGATTCAAACTTTGACGCGATCAATAGAAAACGCGATGCTCCCCACTCAAATTAACTATATTTACACTAGGTGTTTTTCAAAATCTGTCATGACTTGTACAGAAAATTTTTAAATTAATGACATATCTGCATGTCCCCAATTTTAGCCCATGATAATTTTTCAAAAATGTTTAATCATTAGCTTTACATTCAACACTTAATACAAAGCAAAATTATTAAATGTAAAATGAAATCAATATATCCCCTGCAGTCATTGAAATGCAATTATTGTTGAAAAAATTATTTTTTATAATATGTTAGCTTGCCATATACACAGTTGTTTGTAGCATTAAGAAAAAAACAAAAATTACAGTTAAATATTATATGTGTACATTTGTACACATGACTCAAGGCTGACAAATTTAATTCTGCTAAAATAATTACATTTTTTAACTTTGCCAAACAATAAGTGTATGTGTAAACATTGAATTGAGTATGAACTTAGACAAAGAAATTTTTAATTAAAAATGACAAACAAAATTTTTTATTTACACAAACAAAATGCAGTTAATTATTTTGTATGAAAATAAACAAAGCAGTTCTTTGAATCAATGCAAAATGACACATTGCATTTAACACAATAAAATCTTGTCCGAGTTATGCAAGCCTCAAATTTACACCGAGAGCCAAGTCCATCAATTTTTATGGGCCAATGATCTAGTCCATCATAGCGAACTGATGACATTGGACGAGTCTCCTTTTTGGATTTCTTGTTAGAACAAATGCTTAGCTCTTCTAGTGATGGTCTTCCTGAAGTCCTTTTTACTTTTTCACAAAATAGAACGTGCAATCTGTGCTCGAGAACTAAGCAAATCTAATATTTTTGAATCACGTGTACTCATTGAGTGTTCATCAGCACGATATTCCTACCAGCTATTTACTAAAGCGAAGTCAACAAAGAAAATGATGACCTTTAATGCCCATTTTTAGTTTACATGGGAAGACGGTACAGACTTATCTACGCCTCCCATAAAATCATTATACCTACCAATAAGATCAGGCACATCAACAATTTTTTATTAGCACTCCATCTTGTAACATTTTGGATCGCCTCTATTCCTGCAAAGTGTGATACCATAGTCACTATTATTGTCAAACCAGCGAACCATCATTACATTATTTCCAGAAAATGTGGTAATGCGGTAGTCTAATGAGCCTCTACCCATTTTCTTTAGATCTTTCGTTTCCTTTATATTTTTGTTACCAGCAAATCGATTGCCACGAATGGCACCAACAACTCGGAAACCACTATTGGACAGCTCATCCACAAGATTGACACTTATAAATTGTTGTCCATAGAAATGGAAAAGTTCTGATGGGTGGGTAGATTTTCAATCAGTTTGAGAACTATGGAACCACCAAGACCGAATCTTTGATTATTAAAGCCTTTACCTAAGATAGAAGAATGTAAACAAACATTCACATTTAAGAAATGCTATCTTAATTAAATATTCAATACAATTCAAGCATTTGAGTAATCTTAAATACCTGCTCCTTCATAAAGTAGAAAATCATAAGCAATCCTAGACTTCCCACATCAAACAAAGTTTTTGAGGCCTTCTGGGTATGGTTTGTTTCTAACAAACTGTTTGGCTGCGGCACGGCCCGTAAATGATATCATTTGTTCATCAATTGCATTATATTCTTCTGGTACAAGTTCTAAACAGCGCTTTCGGACTGCCCTCCATACAGGAGCAACCTGCCAATGCTTGCCTCTATTTGTATCTTCAGAAACATCCACAACATGTAAGTTGTTCTTCAGCTTAAAAAAACCTATTGCTTGTCATGCTGTCAGCTATTAATGAAATACGTGTGCCTTCTGCATCACACCAATAACTTCTTGCTCTAGGAAACTTTAATTTTCCCATCATAATCAATATTTCTATAATTTTTTTACTTCCATTAATGTGGTGTTCATTGATCTTCCAGTGGTTTGCACAGAGTACAGATTGGTTGTGTTTGCCATTTCGGTAAAAAGCTCATCAGTAAAATACTTTATAATGTATGATATTGGACATTTTGATGCATCCGGACCACGCCTCTCTATGCGAGGGAATTGAATATCAGAATGAAATGCAGCTTTTCTCCAGTGTTATTTTTCATACCGCTTAATACTGATGTCTAAAGAATTGCATTATATTTGTGAATCATATTCAAATATCAAATAAATATATTCACTTACATGTATTTTCATTGGAAGCATCCGAATGATGGGAGCATACTGATTCAACATCCGATAAGCCAGCCACGACTCTGTCATGGAGTTGAGTAGCACCACTCACACGTTGGTGTTGTACATTATCGTCATCACTATCACTTTCTAAGGCGTGTATGACTGCAAGCTCTTCTGCTGTATATCTTTTTTCATGTTTTTAAACTATGTTAAAACAAGTTAACTGAAATAGTATTACTCTCGCGAAAAATTATATTTACACTGTTGAGTCACACTGTGTACAATTGTACACATTTAATATCACACTACAAACTGCATTTTTAGTCAAGTTAATTCTGTTTTTTCATGAAGCTTTTATTTACGTTTTTATTATGTTATCATATTAATACATACATAGAAACCATGTGTACAATTGGAAATTACTCATCCTTATTTGTTAAATATATAAATTTTTAACATGTTTCGATCGAATTTTGTAGCTCTAAAAAGAGCTGACTTGGGAGTGAAAGGTACTTCGAGGAAGATTAAAGAAGAGGAAGTTGAGAAAGATCGTCACAGGAACATAAATTTGGTATGTATAGAGATTATACGATAACAGGGTAAATTACTTTTCCAGGATGCTTAGGTAGAAAGATGTTGCATGAGGATAAATAAGGTGATATCTTGACTGGTGATTTATTCCAATGTTCAGGAATACTTGGCCTTGGCGGACTAATAAAATTACTTGGGCGTTTACTATTGGACTGCTGTAGAGTTCGGATTAGATTGTTTGAACTAAGAGACTTCCTGGAATTTCCTCTTCGAGGCTTAAATTTATACCCAGGGTTTTCCAATCTATGCTTCATTTTCAGCGCAGCAGCCTTTTCATAAAAATACATAATAACAGGCCTGGAAGCCGTGCGACTGGGGCTTCAGACTGGGGGCGGAGTAAAATCCATGGTTATACTTAAAATAGAGACAAATAAAATTGCAAATATCATGATCAAGGGTTAACATTTATTATTTTTATAAATGTTGTTAAAATTATTAACCCTGTCAAAATCAAATATTATAAATAACAAACTAATTCACACGTGAAGCAAATTATCAGGGTGTTCTTGTTGTACAGGCAATCAAAACAATATCAAGATTACTAAGACTAAAATTCTGAAAATATTGAGACATCCACAAAAATCAACTTTGTTCAAAACTGTTTTATGCAACAGAACCTGCTGTGATGCATCCCAGCTGGAACCAAGAATAAGCCAAAAGTACAAAAAATCAAAATTTCACCAAACAAAAAGAAAGTATCAAGAAAACAAAACAAACTTGAAATTATGAAAAGATTAGAAAAAACAACTGGATTAACACCCTGATTAACATACAATAATTATTTACTAGAAAGTTTAAGAACTTTCAACGCAGGCTCTTTATACATCCGAGGAGTTGAAAACTCAACAAATTTTTTAAATAAAATGTTTGACAAAATGATGCCATGCTGTTTCGACATATTGAAGTTGTGCATTTCAGATACTAGCATAAACAAGTTGCACAGCGATTTTCGACAAACTTCATCTTTGACAACCATAAACATGATGAAACAAAAAATTACCCATTGGCACGCACTATCATAAGGAATATTTAGTCCACCTCGATTAATATTTTTCAAATAACCACCATACTTGAGATAATAACACTGACTATCATCATCAATACAACCATTTCTTGTTATATAGCCAGCAATGTACACCAAGGCCATTTTTGTTTCATCTGGTACGCTTTCTTCCAGCTCGAGAAGATTATCGAATACATTACTGTCATTTTCTCGAACCAGAAAGCCACATTTTTCACAGGAATGTCCTTCCTTTTCAAAAAAGGACTCAATATTTACGTTTAGAGAGAGCAGAAGTTTCGACTTTTCAATACTGAACTTTTCTAAGACGTTTTGAGAGGTTAAAAAGTAAGTTCCTCCAAAACCCTGCCTCAATTTGCCAAATGATTCCTCCAAATAATCTGTGGTAAATTCACCAAGTGCGACATATTGATGTGTTGTCTCTAGCAGATACTTTGATAAATCAATTAAACCTGAGCATGTGTGAACAATGGCATTACTTGTGTCTTTAGTCAATGCTTTACGCCTTTTACCGTGTCGATTTTTCATTTTGGATGCCATCACAACGAACTGTTCCAAAAATTTAACTTGTGAATCACAATGCACATGTATAATACTTCTCATTTCATCTCTTTGCCTTATTGCTGTTACAGGATTTTTCACGCTAATAATTTTCCAAAAATTCAAAACTTGTTTAAGAAATACAACAGTGTCAGCATTATCAGTCTTGTTTACAGAAGGATGGGTCTCAAGGGCAGATATTGTTTGGTCTGAAAAAACTTTTAAACAAATTGAAACTTTCTGCCTCTCCACAGGCTTTGGATATACAGCAACAGATGTTAAATTTGATAACTTGATGATACCATTCTTCTCTACATTGTAAATTTCTTCTAGCACACTCCATTTGGCTGTAAGAATTTTCCCATCATGTTCGAACTCAAGTTCCTTAGTTGGTTCCGTAATCCAATTATTTCTAATTGACTTCATAAGATGAACATAGTCAAACAAAAGATACACACCATTAACAGTTAACCATGGTTTATCAGGCTGTGTTTCATACAACTTGAAAAAGGCTTGGTTTATCCGATTATTGTCGCATATAATTGAGACAACAGTTCCATTATTTTTTGCTATACTCTGTTGAACAAAATTAACTTGATCAAACAAAAACTGGGAATCCAACTTTGTCACTGGAATCATTTGACATAGAAAAGCTGGGCCACCAAGTAAACACTTAATCATCACTCCTCATGGGCCCCGGAGCAGGGGGCTGGGGGCTATAGCCCCCCAGTTTTTTGCCACAAAGCCCCCCCCAACCACCACCACTATTATTTTAAAGTCATCCTCATCTTTATATAGGTGATAATTTGAGTATAATCGAATGAAAAATGGTATATAGCAGGGCTGCTCAAAAATTAATGGAGAGATTTGCGGCCATAACATTCAAAGTTAAATTTGCAGTCATTAGTTGAAGTGTATCAATCAGGGTTTTCGAGATCTCGATAATTTCAATCTCGTTTCTCGAAATTGAATTTTGTTCTCGATTCTCAATCTCGGTATTGTTGAAAATTTTTTCTCGTTCTCGATTCTCAAAAAAAATATTTTTCTCGATAATTATTTTCCAAAATTTATGAAATATAATAATATAATCTATGTAATTTTTAACAATTCTGTTTCTTATTTATATGATTTAATTTAGAATTACGACATTGACCTTCCTTTTACGCCAATAATTTTACAAAAATTTTATTTATATTCACCTTGTTTCCCGACTACTACATAATTATTAATAATGAACTTATTTACTAAAAAAATTTAAAACGATACTATTATATTATAATAAAATCAAAGGATTTAGAAATTGTCCTGCTCTAATTTTTATTTCTCGTTTCTTTCTCGAATCTCGTTTCTCAATCAAATATTTTCTCGAATCTCGTCTCGAAACAGAATTTCTCATTTCTCGGTCGAGAATCTCGATCTCGTCTCGAAAACCCTGGTATCAATAATTGAAACAACAAAGCAGATGATGCATTTCGTACAAATTGTCTGGCAGTTAAATTTTGTTATGCTATGAATTGAGTCCGCATCGTTTATGCTTCGAATATTTAAACATGAAAGAATAACAAGTGAATTAATTGGCTAAGATATTTGATCAATAATAGCATTAAATTACCCGCCAAATCTAATCATTTTTGCAGTTTGTGTTGCTAGTAGCAGTCTAATCTATTACATAATATAAAGTTCATTGATGCAAACACTCATAGGCTGTCTCTGTTCAGTTAGCCGTAATCTAATACATATGCATGATAAAATTAGCAACTCAAGTAAAATATAGTATCAGTCATAATTTACATTGTAGTACATTTCTCTTAAACTAAATAAAAGAAACTTTGTGTTCACTATTCAAAAGAAATGAAATTTTTATTGTTGACTTATTGGTACTTTTTAGTTAGTCAAACGGAAAGTTTATTTAAATTATTTCAAATGGCCAAAAATAAGCTATTAAAATATTTTAAAAAATGGTTTGAATTGGATTTAGATAGACAAATATTTAATGTTTTTCGTTAATTTTTAATATTCTCTAATGTGTACCAACATAATGTTAATTTGTTTACATAATAAGTTTTTAATTAAAATTAGCCCCCCAGTTCAAAATTGCTTCCGGGGCCCTGGTCCTAAAACAGTAGTTGCAAGGAGACCTGGATGATTTTCAGCATTACCAAAAACTGTTCCTGCATGATACAGCATACTTGATTTAATGTAAACTTCATCAACAAGGATGTTAGAGTCTTTGATTTTCAGGAACATTCTCAAAAACATACTTTAAAAAATTTAAATGTTTCTCTTAGTTTGGATTTGCCGTGTAGGAACCATACTCTGAGGAACACAATTAAAAATCCTGGGTGGATGCTTAGGTCTTTCTTTTCCATGAACAACTACAGTCTCGAAATAACTGTATCGCGCCTATCTGGTATATTGTCTCTTGGTACAGCTTTCATCCACCTTTCACGCTCATTTTTTTCTGATGGCAGTCGAAACACTCTGACTTTATTTTCTGCATCAGAATTTCCCCTGCAGCCAGTTACACAACACTTCTTTTCCCATAATTAAAAATAGCTCTAATATATTCTGAACACTAATATAAAGGAGGCTTTTAAGAATCTGACCGTAATTTTAATTTTATTTTATGTAAAGAAATTGTTAAAAGGAGCTAAACTTATTGAAGTTTATTTCCTAACAAACTAAAACGTAGCTCAGTTCTGATTTTACCATAAATTTGAATTTTAAGCTTATGATACATGTGAATCATCTGAAACTGTGTTATATTTCTTCTTGTGAGAAACAAACTACTATCAGTACTAAATTAAACCTCTATTTTAATTTTCGTATGCTTCAAAATCCCGCCCCCACTC
>CABFPE010000243.1:771536-796754 GCA_900660155.1 Hofstenia miamia
GGTTATATATATATATATATATATAGTCCCGCTCAAAAGTACTGCAACACCTTCGAAATAACCAAATAATTTGCGTTTTATTACGTGAATATGCTAGACAAAAATATTATTGTATTTGAAACATGTTATTAATTTTTGTTGGACAGGGCATACCTATCAATATTTGAAAATCTAAAATCATTCTCACAACACATTTTAAATTATAAATAGTATCTGAAGAATTTTGGCTCAACAGAATTACAACACCTTTCAAAATTGTCACGGTCTTTTATTGGTTTGCTGTTCAATAGGAAAATGTTTTCAAAATAACTAGAAACAAGATATTTCATCAATATGCTTCACTGCACATCTGTTGAACTGCGAAATCTTATAATAACATTAAATATACAAGGAAAAGAAGTCAGAGAGATTTCACGATGAATTGGCAAGAGTCCGTTAACGATTTCAAGGATTCTAAGACGTCAAAGCAAAGAAGGCCACACATTTGCAAGGCTTAAGTCTGGTAGACCAAAGAAAACTACAAATGCGGATGGGAGAATGTTGGTTAGGACATTGAGAATTAATACCAAGATTACTGCCATTCAACTTAAACAACAGTTTGCTAAAGCCAATAAAGTTAGCCTCGAAACAGTTAAGCACATTCAATAGGCATGGTTTGCGATTAATTAAGCGACTTTAAATTAGTAGACGGATGATGTGCAACTCCATTCAAGATTGGAATCAAATCATCTTTAGTAATGAGAGAAAATTTGAGCTTTTCTCAAGGGAAGGTCAAGCGACAATCCACAATAAACCACATAAATAAAGAAATTTGGAGAAGGAAGCATCATGGTTTAGGGTTTTATCCAAAGAGAGGGATTTTGAAAAATCGTTCAAATCAAAGGAAGTGTTACCATTTTGAAATAAACCAGGATACTGGAAGAAAATCTTTTGCAATATAAGCAAGATAATTATATTTTGCAAAAGGATGGTGCACGGTGCCACACTTTCCAAGAAATTAAGAAGTGGATGCAAGAGAACAATGTTGCAGTTTTACCAGACCGGCATTCTCAAAATTTTAATATTATCGAGAATTTCTGAGCAATGATAAAATCACAATTAGCCAGACACCCTGTTTCAATATTGATCAAGCTATGAAATCAAACAGAGAAAATTTTTACAATATTCCTAATGAGTACATTGGAAAATTATATGATTCTTTGCCACAAAGGATGGAAGCTGCTTACAAATGGAATGTGGCCAACAAAGTGCTAATTCCTGCAGCAGTATTTGAACATCTAACTTCTATTGTGTAATAAAGTTTACAATGCCATGAATATCAAATATATTGTCTTTGAAGTAATTTATTTGCCTATTAAAACACAAAACATCATGAAAAAATCATTTGTTGCAATACTTTTGAGCCCATTCTACAAATGGCATTCTTGATAAAATAAATGTTGTAAGATTAACTATTTCAATCATTTATGGATGCGATGCTGTAAGTAAATAATAGCAATATCTTTCAAACCCAATTACAAGTCCGATTAGCATAACCAACGTAATTAAAAGCAAATTATTTGATTAAATACAAAGTATTGCATTACTTTTGAGCGGGACTGTATACTCAAGAAACACGATAAAAATATAATGAACCTATTTAACAACCAAACTTGTTAATTTGATTTTTAAATTTACAAACGAAGCTGCAGTTAATTCGAACATTCAATTTCATTGGCTTAATAGTGTCATTGGTTATATGGTGCATATTTGACAAAGCAGAACCAGTTATCCAAGGTTTTTTCTACAACGATGTAGAAAAAAATTACAGAAGAAACCGTTACAGATATGTCGATGGATAGTTACTCAACATGCCTACAATAGCAATCGTTGTATAATTTATAAAATGATAATTGCGTTTTTAACAAAAAAATCTGCAATCGGAATAGCCTTAAGCATTGTAAACAGAGCAATATCTGCAATTGTAAATCTATCTACAAGGGTCTTTATTGTGGAAATTATCACGGATATTTTTAAAAGGCACAACTGGAGAGTTACTGCGAAATTTCTTGCTATTATGCAAACCAGATTGGTCAAGAATCAATTGCACACCCGATTCCTTGCATTACGTGAAAGACCCTTTTTTGTACAACAAGCGATTACAGCGTATTAAATGACATCAGAAAATCGTTCCTTTCAGGTAATGCGTTGAGGTTTAACTAAAAATAAAACAGATACAACCTCCATCACTCAGTGGAATGTGCTTCGCTTCAATTAGAATTACAATCTAATTATATTCATTATTGTTAAATTATTAAAAACATTGACATTTCAGTAATATCTATCAATTTTATATATATATATATAAACATAGCGTATAAATCAGAATTTAGAATGTAATATTTTTTGATTGTTTAGGTCACACTAGTGTTTAATGCTAAGTAATTAATTCATTATTATTCAATGATGAATATATAATATTTTAAAATTTCCGAAATATAACATTATAATTTATAACATAATTTAAATTAATCATGTAAATGATGAATATAATACACAATACATTTGTTATTTCTTTGTACCACAACTAACTTGTCATTTTATTCAAACAAGATACTTATATTGTTTTAAGCAAGTGCTGCTATAAAAAATCCACATTTGATAATGCAATAGTTGTTTTTAATAGACATAGAATTTTTTGGACAGATGGCTAAACACTTAGCAATTGCTTACCTGAATCAATTGGAATGCGTTGGCTAATAATGTCCCTGATCAGTTGTTGTTCAAACATGTAGTCTTATGTTAGTCCTCCCGACATTGATAATATTGAGGTTATATTGTTCAACTGATGAAAACTCATTCAATAAAAGTTTTTTCTATTAAAATTTAAACGCTTCGCAAATTTAATCACAATGCTTGCCAAGCAATTACTTAAATGTTCGCCATTTCTTAGGCGAAGATTTGTAATAGACGTTGATTATAAAAAACTGAATGGATTTGGATTTTGTGGTGGTTCGTTTAACTGATCGGTTGATTTTAAACACAGTGTTTATTAAACATGTGAATGTGTTGTTGGTTGGTTTTGTATTAATGTGCAATCATCATCTTTTTGGCATGCAAATTTTGACCGTTTTTGTTTATGCCATTTTATATAATACCTTGTTTATCGCAAGACATATGCAGCGTGAAAAATTAAACATTCCAACTCTCCAGTGAGTAATGGCATGATATGCATCGATCACATAATTCTGATGTTACATAATAGCCTGTCACCTTGTAAACACCCAAAACATTAGACATGCCTGTTTTTGAGGAAAGTTATTTAATAACTACCGAAGCAAATTAACAGTAATTTTCCCAATATAAATCATAATTAATCTACACTCTACTATAGTTAAATATAATTTTCCTAACCCAAAGTTTAAAATTTTTCTCTAGAACAAAACTATTTCTTCAAAATTTGGTTCACTAAATATTTAGAAATATTTAAAGAGTCAAACCTCAAGATCAGAAAGCAGTAGACGTTTTACTTCGTTTTCAACATCCGGAGACTCTATGTATTTCTTTTTAAGAATTTTTCTGAAACGACGTTTCCTGACATTCTTCATTGGGGGTGTCAAGCCATGATTCCACTGAAATTTACGATTTACTTTAATCTTAGCTGCTCCTAAATTTCAATTAGAATGAAAGCATTCAGACTTGAATTTAAAATTAAAAAAAATTTGAATAAGAAAATGAGTATATTTCAAGGGGGATATAAAAAAATGGAATTAATTAAATATAAGTAGAGAGCAAAACAAAGAGCCCATACACATCAAACTTAACATTAACTAAGCGTAATTAAATCTTTCGGAGTAACCAAAGAATAGATGATATAAAGACAGCGAAAAGTTAAATTTTAAAAGTAACTTATTTTGTAATGAGAGTTGTATGCTCCAAGGCGCCTTTTTAAATCAAAATGAGATAATTAATCTCATTTGCAATCAAATAATTTTATTTAAAACATACTAAAGATGGCCGCAATTGTTTAATCTTTGACGATTAATGGAGTAATTGGTATTATATGCAAAAGATGGAAAGAGAAACCATACGAGTTAAGAATATCTACATTTTCATTTATTTATTCTCTAGTGAATTTTAGAGTATACTGCGCACTTTTCAAATTTCTTAAATTTTGAATGATGAACATAAATGGTAGTTAGTAACCTATCAGGATTAAGTTGCTCGAAAGTCACTGCAAACAATTCCCAAGTAAAAAAGAAAAAATCGTGAGTTATTTGAATAAAATACATTAATGAATTAATCAATAGAGATCATGAGCTTTTACCATGTGAGTCTGAATTGCTGTGAGGATCATCAGTACAGGCTGGATCAGCAATCAACATCTGACAGATATCTGCAGTTTTATAAAAAGTCTTTTTATCTGTAGTTTTCATGCTTTCAACTATGCAGGGGAGATCGACAAGCAAGGCTGGTAATTGCTTTCCTTTGAATTTAATTTTTCCATAACGCATGTTATGTTCTAGCAAGATCTGTAGACAATCCCTTGAGTAAGAACCATTTTTAAGGAGAGAGCGCAACTCCGCTGATTCATTAGGCGGCAATCTTAAAACAAAGTGCTGCTCGGGGTCATGATATTCGTCAGGTTTTAGACTCATCTGAAACTAAATTGCAGTATGGCAAATAGCCTTGTGATAACTAATTCAAATTTGAGGTAAAAATATTATAAGCTATTCACTAGTTTCACACTGCGTTACCAACCTTTTAAAACCTAACAGTAAATATTCAGAAAATTAACTAATAGAATAACATTGGGAAAATGGGTAGCATAAAAATTTATACACCATCTCAATAGATATCTATATATCGAGGGTCTAGAGCCAAAAAGTGCCAACTTCACAAAATGGATTTTTGGAGTTACCCATTTACAACCTAACACTATACACCAAAAACAATGTTTCCTGTACTTTATTTTAACCTTTGATGCCCCATTCAAAAATTTTTTAAGCAACTAAGTGACAAATGTAATGTCATTTTAGAATAAAATGGTGATAACTGTGCTTGTCACCGTTTATATGTTATTGCAAGTTGGCACCTTTTGGCTCTAAACCCCCGGTATTTTCTATACGATGCCAATGCAACATGTCAAAAACTTAAATTCTAGCCTATATTTGGTTAAATTTACATGAATATCATAAGAAGTACTCACAGCGAAACGTTAATACAAAGCTATTAAGATCAAATGTAAAATCGAATTCTCTATTACACTATTGGCACGAAAAATATATTGAAACCGACAAGATCTATTTGGTTACCGAAAATATAATGCAAATCTTTTGTTGAAAAATATTAATTTAAGAAATGTTCATTGTAATTAAATTAGAATAAATTGCAAACGGGAAACTTTCTATAATATGGTAAAAGCAATGCTAATCATTGTTTAAACATTCAAACACAAATGTTGCCAAACATCACCTAGGCGACACATATTATTACACGTGAATAGCTAAAGCGTTAAATAATGTCCGATCTTGGTTCAGAAGAATTCGATGAAGAGCAGGGACCGAATTTAGGGACCTACGAAGGTGAAAGAAATGAAGCAGAGGAAAGGCATGGTTATGGAAAAGCAACTTTGCCCAATGGAGACAGATACGATGGACAGTATGAACATGGGCGTCGACAAGGCCAAGGAACATATCGTTTCAAAGTAAGTTGCTTTGGCATGATTTGTTGAAATTATACAATTAAAGGCAATGCAATTATAAAGTACTAATTCTTAATCGTATCACTTAAAAATAGTACAGTATTTAAATAAAAGTAATGCAATATTAGTTTATGATTTAGGGCGGCGCTCGTTACATAGGTGAGTATCAAAATGGGCGAAAGGTTGGCAAAGGCATATTTTACTACCCAGACGGCTCAAAATATGACGGAGAATGGGCCAACGATATGCGCCATGGCCAAGGTATCTATACATATTGTAACGGCGATAGTTACGAAGGAGAGTGGCAATCGCATCAACGACACGGACACGGAACGTATACCTGGAATGCAAGCGGTTAGTGAACAAAAACCTATAACGTTATACTAGTAGAATATGAACATATAGGTCATTATTGAAACCCATATCGTATTCATAAATACTTAGTTAAACGATAATTTGTGCATTATCAGGTAGATTGTATTACTGAAAGAAATATATGTGAATTTTTAGGTAGTAAATATGTCGGCAGTTGGGTAAATGGGAGAAGAGAAGGCTATGGTCAACTCATACACTCAAATCACCGCTACGTTGGCCCATTCAGCGAAGATGTACCAAAGGGCAAGGGCCGATACGTGTTCGATCCATTAAAATGCGAACAAATTGGACAGTATGTAGCAACCGAGGTACCAAGACTTGATTCGCAAGAAGGAGACGAAGAACTTCCTCCAATATACACAAGCAAATGGCATGCTGGCAAAACTCAACCTATTTCCATAGAAGAAGAGGCAACTCCAATACTGGACACGCCGGCAGCACCTGAGCCTGAAATAGAGAATACAGTAGAAGCCACAGAAAGTGCGATAGAAGAATAAATATTTGTTTTAATTTCAATAAATGTTTTAAATATTTTTCACTTAAATTGAATAATTTGAAAAATTTGATTTGTTAAATCATTGCATAAATTATAAAAAGACATGAATTAAATTTCTTATGAGCATTATGATCAATAACACGCAATCTGTTTTTCAATTAAATAATGTCAAATTCCTTATTTTTCAACATTAAGAAGGTAATTTGTTATACAAAATTACAAATTACTTGAGAATATATATTTGCGAATCATTTTTTATGATAACTATGATTCCATAGAATATTTTGACATGCGATTTTTGCAACAGAACGCCCATTTAATCACAAATCATGTATGTCATTTTTGAAGTGATGAATCTAAAAAAGATAAATTCGCATATTACACAATGAGAATCAAATATGGAAAGACGCAAGAGGTATACAGAACACTTGGGGAATTTGCTATCGAAACCTGTCCTGACATCCAATGACGAAAATCCAAAGGATTTTCTTTCAAACGACTAAGGATGCTTTCATAGAGGTGGAAGGCAGTGAGTGAAAATATTTTAAAAGGTCGGAGGTTATCATTGAGATGGAATTAATTATTTCATGTATATTTTGCTATATTTTGTCAAGATGCGGAAATATATATATATATATATATATATATATATAATAAAATTGAATTTTACCATACAAAGTAAGTATAACAAAAAAATTAAAAATTTTACAAAATAGTATTGATTAATTAGATGAATGACAGGAAAAACATTTACAAAAAAGAAAGGAGTCACATTTAAAAGATATTCCATGAATAGATATAGAGCTTTGGATATAAGACAAGAGTTGTAGATTGAAATAAGAAGGATGAGACCATAGATCTATGTCAAAATGTTGGATTATAAAATTAGCAGGAGAAATTATTCGGAAAAAGAAATTGGCAGTGGAAATAGATTTGTGAATTCTGGGAAGATGAAACGTAAGATTAGAAGAGGATCTATTGCCACATACTGAAGAAGAGAATTTTATAAAATCAAAAATATCAAAATCATAGCGTCCTATGAGAAGTTTATTGAGAAATATTAAGTCAAGAAATTTTAGATAAAGTAAAAGGAGTTTTGAATTAAGTAGAAGATGTAAGAATTTCGAGACGAAAATATCAGTTTGAGAGCGCGATACAAGATACGATCAATTTTAATTGCAGAAGTGCACTTGAGAGACCAGCATTGAGAACCATAACAGAAACTAGAAAGACAATATGATTTAAGGAGTATTAATTTTATGTGACTATTTGAAGAATTTGGGATGGAATATGCGAATTTCTTAATCTTAGAAGATGTGTGAATTGTGAGTTTGAAATTCCAGGATCACGTACATTGGGTTTAAACGCGACTGTTTCTTTTAATGGCGATAAATCTATCACCCAACCCCATTTAGGACTGCCATGTGAAAAAAACGAGACTGCGATCATTCATGGTTTACCAACGAAAACAAATTTTGGATATATTTATAAGTTCATGAGTTACAAGCGCATAAAAAATGTACAGAAACCATTAAAAAAGTTTAAAAGTCTTAAAGCTCGCTTACGAAATAAGATTTCCTTATGAATTTTGTATTTTTATATGCCTAACTGGATAAAAGCTAATTGAACAAAATTAACAAATGGCATTGCTCGCTGTGACTACCCATTCAACAAAAATGATTGCAATCGGCATTACATAATACAATTGATGACGAAATAAAAAATAGGGTTATTAGAAAAAATTTATCTTGCAAAGAGACCTTAGACAGATTTAGGTTAAACCGATTCAGTAGCAGTGCTAGACTAACTTAATTTTAAAATGCATATAAATACAAAAATTGTTAAAATATTAAAAAAAAATTGAAAACAAGGTGTACTACTAAAATTTCAATCCTACAAATACATAATTCCAGGAATAAATTAATTTTTGAGCGAATAAAAATTCAAAATAAATACAAAATACATTGATGAATACAAATTAAAAAACAGCATGAGGCATGCTTTGAACATTAAGCAATGTGCAATTGAAGCTATTCATTGAATAGAATAATTAACGAGGCAGAGATGCACCACTACGGCTCAATGTTTGGCGCTCAAGAGTTCCTTGCCTTCTTATAAAGCGTTGTTGATCAAAGCGTTGTTCAATTTCTTCCAAAATCTTAGGTGTATACCGAACAACCAGCTTTACAGAGTTACAGGCTGACTTGAGAAGTTCAACTGCTTTTTCATGGCTATCACCCTCAACGCTTACCTACAAAAAAAGACATTCATCTGTTCAAATTTCATCATCAATCACACATAGCGAGAACTATTTACACAAACAATGTTAGTTTAGTAATTACATCCAATCACGCTTCAAAAAGAAAGCAATTTACTATTTAAATATATTTATTGGCTTTAAGAAAATGTATTTAAATCACTAAAATTTGGTGATGATTTATTAGAATATTATGAATATCTTATTATTAAATGAAGCAATTTTTTAGATAATATAGTTAGATTTAAACGTTATACCATCTCATTTTTATTCTGTAAAATCTTACCATAAAAAAATTTAATGTCTTCACAGTGATTAAATTATAACGAATATCAAAATATATATACTAATTCAAAATTTAAAATTTCACATTATCGTCACAAATGTTACGATGGTTTACCAATAAGTATTAATGCAAAGACACGTTTCAATTCTGTTAAAAATTTTGTCTGAAGCGTTGGAGAAAACCTTCAATTTAATTGCAAGTAACTTTCCTTACTGGTTTGGTAAAATCCTACAACACCATGCCATATTAGACAATATCGTAAAAGGAAAATGTGGCAAGAACAGGTTAAAAGCATACGGTATAAAATTAATAGTAAATTAATAAAAATCAATTACAGACAAACTTAATTCCAAAATGGGAGTCCACTATGTTTTATCTTATCATGGGAAAGCAACTTTTAACCATACAAGCTTGCATTGGTTTAGAGCGTTCACAAAAAAGCAAAAAGTGGACACAATTTAATGTTTTACATAATCAAGAATGAGAAGGGTTTCGTCAAAATAAAACAACCTTAATCTGATGGTACTACGAGAACACTATTTTTATAATTAGATGTCAAAATATTTGATTAAGACCTCCGAGGTTGCCCATTGGCTTATCGGCGATAAGTGTTTAGGAAAATTACATAAAATAAAAATTCTACGCAAGTGCATTTCTTCAAGACGACTGCAGTTTTGTAGTACACATTTCATTATTCAATAAAAATGTGTTCCATTTTCACCTGGAAAGTTTGCACTCCAGATACATTTGCAATTGATTATTGTAGTGAGAATATGACCAACCTATATGTAAGGTTCCACATTATCATAATTGATTAACACTAAAGGCTGCATTTAGCATAAGGATATAGGGAAACAATACTAGATTAATTTTTGTAATATAGACAAGTATATATTTTCAAGATTTAAAACTAAATAAACTTTGTTTCAAATGTCGCACACATCTATTAAATTGAAAATAATGTCTTTGAACTGTACAGAGGACCTTTATTCAATTATTAATGGAACAATAGTCTCGAATCTTAAGAGAATTTAAAATTATTTATATAGGGTAGCAAAATAAAAATTCATTTTCTCACAAATTCATTATGAATATATTGGAAAAAGTATTGAGTGAAGTTATTTTTACATAGTACTTTACATATTATAGAACTAGGATATATAAATCAAATAAACTGATGTGGTAAATCAACATACCCCGTTCACACTAAGTAATTGATCTCCACGTTTGAGACTTCCGTTGAGATCTGCTACTCCATTTGGAATAATTCTTGAGATGTAAATTGGCGAATTTTGTTCCTTTCCTCCCATTACATTAAAACCAAATCCTTCATCACTTACTGGCAATTCGACAACTCTTGGATGAGAATGGCCTTCGGAAGCAGCAAAAGCAGCCACAGTAGCTTTTGCAGTGGCATTGGCACGAACTTCAGGTGCACCTCCTCCGACATCAACAGTTTCGTGAACATGCTCGTAAACTTCTCTCACTGCACAAAGAAGTTCACTCTGAAGTACAGAAATAAGTGATTGTGCCTTTTGCGCACTAAGTTCGTTAGTTTTAACTAATTTATATAGAAGTTCAACAGCTCGTTTAACATCACGTTCCAAATCCAATGGTTCTGACATAATTTCAACCTTAAAAGTAATATAAATAAGCTAAATAAATGGAAGAATGAAATTGAATGGAAATTTATTTAACAATAAAAAAATTGAAAAGAAGCATCACATCATAACGAAGACATGCAAAATTAAATTTTACTATGCAAAAGAAATCCATCATATACTAGTGAGAATGAATTCTATTTATCTTACCATTACTTGAATAATAAGTAATCGCATGTAATCTCTTTCAATAAGTATTCTGGATTGAATTACTGAATAAAAATTTAAAAATATATTTACCTATTGCTAAACAGGTGTCAGTAGTTGCTTGAATTGCAATTCAATATTTTAGTGAGAAAAATAAAAGTATTCAAGTAGGAAGTACTTTTATAATGGAAAATATTGGGAAACCTGTGAGCAATCACAAATGAATTGAAAAATTGATGACCTCATTGTTTAAAACGGTCTCAATTCGATCGAATGCTTCTGAGCAATTAGTACATTATCAGTGCAATCCTAGGGTCTGAAGAGGCGTATTTTTCGCTTGTTGAAACTCTCAATGAGTAAAGGTGGGCATTGAGTAGGTCGACAAATGATCTTAGACGCTTGCGGTGAAGTCACCCGCGAAGAATTTCACGATGGTGTTTTCGAAATCATTCCACGATTAACTAAAATAAATGATGGCGATGGTGAGAATTTTGAACGTTTAATTTGAACAACAAAGACAGGAATTTTCGATTCTTTTGTGCATATTTAAAAATTCCCATTCTTCTCAATTGTAAAATTTACTTTGTTGCTTGAATACTATTGTTTTCATCACAGATATTTAAGAAAAAATCAAGCGATTTACGGACACCTTGTACATTACATTTCCAACAGTTTTGGCAATAATATATAACATTCAATCATTGATACACTGGGGCTAATTTTCAGAATTCTTTGAAAAACAGAAATTGAAATATGTACGCACACAATACCATAACTGGGGGCAATTTGTTAAATAAATATACAGATTGAATACAATTGGCATTTATAGTTTGTCAAGGACTAAATTGAAATTGCAGTTTTTTAAAATCTGCTAATTTCTTAGCATGAAAAGTGCACATAAATTTTCATTCTTAGGCTGACAGGTATTAAGGAAGTTTCTGTATTCTGGAAATACGAACTCTAAATTCAAATGATTTGAAAATAAAGAGTTAGAAAGGGTTAACAAGTAATAGTTTGATCTATCGGTTGGTGTAATTAGCATGAAATAGGTTTCGACTTGAAGAATGCGCTTTGCTACGGAGTTGGGTTATGCATATGGACGGCTTGTTTGTCTTAGAAAACCAAGCTTCATTTCACATTTGAATGCAAAATTTTAAATGAAATCAATGAAATTTAATCCATGCAAAAATGTCATTACAGTTTTCCTCTATCCTCAAGTCTGTTCAACGTCCCACCCTATATTGATATTTACAAATAACATCTTAGAAATGCAATAATTATATGGACACAATAACACCTAGGTAAGTTTGACATGTGACTGAAGTGGTTAGGATCTGGGGTGAGCTGTTGCTTGTACTCGGCATGCAATATTATTTTTAGAAGCTCTGAACGCATGCTTTTTCTATAAACGCGAGGTTAACTACCATTTTTGTTGAATTCTGGCTTTTTTATCAGGAAATCATTGAAATAAAAAAAGCACTCACTCGTGTGTCCCTCTACTACTCACTGCGAAAGCTTCTGCCTGCTGCGGAATTATAAATGTGTGTATGTTTTTTTTCGGAATTTTAAGTTTTTTTACAAAAAATATCAGGATGTTGTTTGAAAAAAATAAACATAAACCAGCATAGTAAACAAATATATTGCCTTTGTATATACTTAGAAATCGCGCTTAGTATCAAAAATGATCTATATAAAGAGGTAAATTTATGGAATTCCCTTACGAATTCCTCTGATTTGCTTTATCTATATTTATAAGCTTTTGAGTGTGTTTATTTTACTTTTCATTCAAGCATCTAAATCTGTCTATAGATCTTTCCCCAGAATCCTTTAAAATATATTTCTAATGAAAAATTTTAAAAAAATAAAAATTTTTAAGTTATAAATCGGAAGCCTCACACCGAAATCGCGCTAGTTTGCATAACTGACTTAATACATTAGATGTTTCACAAAAAGCTAAATATATATTCCCTTTTTCCATATACATCTATATATGGACACATATTACAGATATCTTAAGAATATCTCTATAAAGAGAGCAAACAGCATTTTTAAGCGGCTTGCCAGATGATTTTTTGCAAATTGAATAGGCGAGAGATTTATTAAGCAATTTCATAGCTGTAAGTTTGGCGCTGCACAGATGCATTGATGAAAATCAAAGACCTTCCTAAAAAGAATTACTTTTGTGTTTCAATAAATTACAATCTAAAGGGAACGATAATGATGGATCAATTTCAGTTTAGGTGACTTTTTTGGAAAAATTCCACGGTCAAATATCTACGAGGAACAAAAATCAATGGTTCGGTTGGTACTTCTTTTCATTTTATAAAATCTCAAATCTTCCAAATATCTCTCAGAATGGACACTTGCAGTAATTTTTATAGGGAAAATGTGTCCATTAAATAATAATCTGGAAGGATTTGAGTTAAATTTGGAAAATTTGAGATTTTTAAAAATGAAAAAAAGAACCGACCCAATGGTTGAGTCTCTATGCTCTTTTTTATTTTACAGATATAAAATTAAATTAGCTCTGTGACAACAGTTTTTAACTAGTAAGTATAATATTTAACATAATAATACTAAATGTAGCATAATCCAAAGCATAATGCTGCTAAAGAAGAAAGAAGATCAGATGATTAGTCAAAGCTAAGATTGAATTATGATTAGTGATTAAAAACAATTTAAGTTTAATTATCAGATTATCTTTGTAAATGCAACCAAGTATTAATATAGCAAATTAGTACTTGTCGTCGAATTTGACCAAACAAAGGGGGCGAATTCGCTTCCATTATTTTTATCCATTTTTGGCAGACATTATAGATATGAATTTTGAACGACAGGTACTTTTTGAAAGTTGACTATAAATATGCGAGAAATCATTTTGGAAGTTGTTGAAGTAAATTCTTTGAAAATCTTATCTTTAGATTTTATATCAGTTTGCTTATTTATACAGAATGTCAAGCTAAATGGTAAATGCAGTAGTAGTCGTTTGGGCACATATAGGGAGTGACTTGAGGGTCCTTGATCCAAACCATTAACCTGCATTTATGTTAGGTATATGAATAGGAGTTTTCCTCTGTTTAGCTGGCTACTGATTCTTTTGTTTACATGTTTCTAATAATTGATATCAGCAAAAAGGCTGGATAGCCTACTGTAGGTTATACATATTTTATCTTATAGACTTAGGTGACCTATAATAGACTGATAAGGAGACTGAGCATGTATTATGTTATTTAAATGTAAGGTAGGAAGCTGCAAGTTATTATGTAACTTATTTTAATTAATTTATCTAAGGCCAATAGTTTTTGGTAATGGTTAATTTTTCTAGTGGATCTCATTGTTGTAGATACTTGTAATTGGCCCTTGGTGTATGATGCATCCTTAGCAATGATTTTCTCAAAAAGAAAGGCCTGCATAATAGACTATGGAAATAACACAATCTCAATCCATGAAAGCAAGCCGCAGGAAGAGCTTACAGCCATCTGTAACCAAGAAATTTTACTAACATTAACTGAAAACATTGTTGTGGAACCTTGGCACTGGCAACAATTTGCTGTCACTACTAACTCTCCTTACAAGGGTGATGTCATGATTTCCAGACAAAAAGGGATGCACCTTTGGGGTATACATTTTTCTCCAGACCTCTGTCATGTCTCCAGTGGCAAGACTTATGCTACCATGCTTAACAGTTCTGCTCATTTGATCTGAATGAATCCTACCAAGATTTCCACCATTGCTACTCTGGTCCAACTCAAAATGAAAGCTGCTGCTTGTTTACCTGTTCTCACTGTGATTCATGACCTGAGTGAACCCAGTGATCCAGTAAGGATCCCAGTAGTAAATGAGAAGACTCATGGACATCTGAGTCCCCAGGAATGTGATGTGCTTGCTGCTCTTTTGTGCCAGCACCATGATGTGTTCAACTTTGGCTTGATCATTGTTGGTAAGGTTTTTGGGGAACAACATGCAATTGAAACCAAAAGTTGCCAGTTTGGTGAGTACCAGAAAACTTATGGGCAGAATATGAACAGATCCTCAGCAATCTAATAGGGAGTGGTATTATTTGAAACAGCCCTTATGCAGCACCCACAGTATTCATTCACCAAGGCTAGAAGTACTGCCTTTGTGTTGATTTCAGAAGATTAAATGATATCACCATCAAAGATGCATATCCTTTACCTTGCATTGAGGATCTCTTATATGATGCCAGCAAATACAGTTTGTTCTCATGCTTAGATCTCTGTAAAGCCTATTAGCAGATACCTATGAAGCCTGCCAACATCCCACCTTTATCACATCATATGGCCTTTTTGAGTGAAAATACATGGCCTTCAGGCTTTGTAACACCTTGGCTACTTTTCAGTGCTACATTAAGTGCATGTTGCAGAATGGGGCCAATGTTCTGAAACTAGGGATCACAGCATATATGGATGATATCCTTGTTGCTGGACCCACATTCTCTGATCATTTGGATAAGTTGGGTTGCACTCTTAAGATCTTGTACAACTCTGGTCTATGGGTCAATGGGAATAAGTGCTCACTTATTTCGCCATGTGTTACCTTCCTAGGAAGGGTGATTGAACCTAGGAGAATTTCCATAAAAAACAATGAAAAAGACCATCTTGATCTCATTGCGACTCTATGCTCTCACAAGTATGTCAAATGCTTAATGGGCTTTCTGAATTATTATGGCTCATTCATTCCTGAACTAGCTAATTCAACCAAACATATCTCTAATTTGCTCTGAAAGAACACCAAGTTTTGTTGAAACCTGGTCTGAGCAAGAGGAGCTGGATTCTGTGAAACAAGAACTGAGGCAAATCCTGAGTTTAAATACACCTGATTACTCCAAAGAGTTTATAGTCAATTATGACATGAGCTCCATTGCCATCAGTGGTGTCTTAGGCCAGATCATCAACTGTCAAGCAAGCCTGGTGCAGTCCTTCAGCCAGAAGTTCTGAAGTGCTTAATTAAATTATGGGGCTACTAAATCTGAGATGCTAGTGCTTGTCAAGAGCCTGAAGAAGTTCTGCTTCTTCATTTTAGGTCGCCAGTTCACTGTTCACACTGATAACTCCATGCTAGCATGGATCAAAAAGTTTTCCAGTGACAAATCAAACATTTTGGCCTGGTGGCTAGAGTATTTAAATGACTTCACCTTTACAATCACACAATATCTGGGGAGACTCCACCTTAACACAGACTATTTTACTGCCCTTTCCACGTATAAGAGAGATCTCAGATAGCTGCCTGGTGAAAATACCACTTTTGGGTTCATCCCAGCATGTGATTACAAACTTCTTCCCAAAATCAATGTTGATTAAAACAGGAAGGTGATCCTCCCCATCCTTGGGAAGGAAGAGAAATCAGAAAAGGAAGTTGCTATCCATCAACTACATGATAAGATTCTGTTGAAAATTATCACAAAAGTAAACAACCCAAACCATGCTATAAGCAATGTCACTAAAAGATATTTCCAGTGCTACCACTGGGAAGTTACTGAAGCTGGGCTTCTCTATACTCACAGTTGAAATAACCAGCTGGTTGCTGGGCTTCTCTATACTCACAGTTGAAATAACCAGCTGGTGATTCCAGAGTATTTTAAGAGGGATCTTGTCTGGAAGATCCATGAGCAAGGTCACCTAGGAATCATCCAGACTGAATGAACTTTTAATGCTCACTACTTTACTATAGGAATATGAGTCACTGTTCAGGACATCATAGATAAGTGTGAAGCATGCCTGCTTCAGGGAGCCAGACATTTTCCAGAACAAAGAGCCAAACTCCACAGTCAGGTTGCCAAATGAATGAATGAAGTAGTCCATATGGACTTAGAGAAATTATCAAGAGATGAAGAGGGATTTCAGTATCTTCTGGTCCTGATTGAGCACTTTACAAAATATGCAAGGCTCATCCCACTCAATAATACTACAGCCAAAGTCATCAGAGAAAAAGTAATGAAGGAGTGGATCTTCAAGTTTGGACCTATGGAAAGGTTAGTCTCTGACTGCAGTCCTTAATTTGAAAATAACCTGATGGCCACCCTCTTGAAAGAACTGAAAATTGTGCATGACTTCACTACCACTTATCATCCTCAATCAAACAGTGTCATTGAGTGATTAAATCGTACCATCATCAAAGTAATAAGAGTAGCTTTAGCCTGAGCTGCTGGTCAGAAGTGGAGATGAGTAATAGAGGCAGTAGAGTTCTTTTATAATACTACTGTTCACTCTACAACTAAAGTTAGCCCTTTTAAGGCTATGTTTGGTTGGGAGGTGAGCATGCCACTATCAATAATGTTCCCAGATTACAATGAACCTACCTTGGAGAATTTTGTGAACCAGATGTTACAGGAATTTCAGGAAGCACATCTTACTATATGCCAAAATACCAACCAATCAGTTATTTGCCAGAAAAGGAACTTTGATAAGAAATTGTATGGTGAACTGCACAAGCAAGGGGATTCCATCTTTGCTTATTTCCCTTGTCAGATTACTGATGCCCATCAGGTGCAAAAACTTGCCACTAGTTGGCTAGGACCTTTCATTATAGCAAAAGTATTATATCACCACTGGTACTTACTAGATAATGGTAAAGTCGCCCATTTTCAGCAACTTAGATGAACTATTAAAGATATACATAATGCAGTCATTGACAATTATAACAAGTTTTCCCTCATCAATGACAGCATGAAAGAAATTGAGTATTATGACAACCTCAATGAGTGTGAAGAAGACAACCTTACACAGGTCGAGTATGATAGTAACCTTGGTAATAGTAGCAACACTATAGCTACTCATATTTTGCCTAAACAAAAAGCTAGAAACCAGAGATATTTAGATCATTTAAATACCTAGGATTGGGACCTTAATCTTATATCTTTGTTTAGCAACCATGAAACAATCAGAAAACAATCCACCAATCAGACACCATGTTTGAAGATGGATGAATCCATGAGACAAAACGAACTGAGCAACAACCCCAAGACAAATAGATGAAAGCAGCTCAGGAAAGCAAGAGTGCCCAGCAGAGGACTCTGCCAGTAGCAGCCATCACTACAAGAGGAGACAACTCTCCCCTTGGGAGCAGACTTCCCACAACTATGCTAAGAGACAACTCTCTGAGCAGGAGTGGACCTCAGATTACTATGCATAGAGACAACTCTTTGTGTGGGACTCTGAGGAGACTAGAGTGCCTTTTGCCCAAATTAGTAACATAACCCTGTCCCAAGTTGACTCAAAAACCCCCTCCTTGTCCTGGTCTTTCTTCCCGTGATTCAGCTAGCATTTGATCCAAGAAAGCAGAGGAAAGAAAAGCAAAGACTTCTAAGGTTGGGGATGAGATCTTACACACATACTTTATCAAGACACAAAAGGCAGTCCATTTGGTTCAAGATAACCTATCTGAGGAAACTAGAAACAAGCTGCAATGGATGTTTAACACCAAAGCACTAACTTGTTCCATCATTGTTATTCCTTTAATCATTGATGCAGAACATAGGCCCAAGATTAACACTATTATTTGTTAGGATTCTAAAATGCAAGGTGGTATGGCACAACCTTATTGGCAAAGCACAGTTCACACTATGTTTGATGAATATTTTAACCTGTCCCATATGTGCCAGTTGCTGAACAGTAAAGAGAAGATTAATAAATTTGAGTGCATTAACATCAATTTTGATAACCTGTTAATTGTTTACTTCTTTCACATAAATGAGGTCACCCACCCCAAGATCATGGAGAAAATCAAGATCACTTATCAGCTTGCTAAAGTTGAGAATATTTGCCTCATAATGTTTTTGAAAGAGGAGTACCAAGATAATATTCTGGACAAAGTTGAGAATCTACACTTTCACATGGAGAATTTCACAGTCCTCTACAGCAGTTCATACAGGCCAACTAGTATGTACAACACCAACATCACTTCAGCCACCAAGCTCATTTATACAGATCTGCTCATGTGCAAGAAGATCCTCATGCACTGCCTTGCAGTCAACACTCACATGATTATAGATGCATGCATCCATGCCCAGAGTTGATTAACATCAATCTGCCCTGTCTCTCTTACATATCAGACTTTCACATAAGTTTTACCTTCTCACAGAGCACAGCCACATTACAGGAAATTGATGAGGTTTGGATGAACCTTAAGGCAGATCACAATCTGGAAGCAGAATGGCCTACAATTAATATCCACAGCCCTAACTCTCAGTACCTAGCCAAGTTACATCTCTCACATGATATGCAGGACCATTAGAACTTTTCTGAAAAGTTGTTTTCCAATAAATTTGCACTGGCAATTCAATCACATGGAGCTATGTGGATATTAGCCACCTTTCGTATTGTTGATCCTCAGATTCAGTTAACTTTGGACAAGCTGACTTGAGAAAACCTTGCCAAACAATGCCCTCACAAGATCACCATTGGTCCCACTGCTTGGAAGGTAAAAAATTGGTTGCTACACTCATGCTCACTGCCTGCTTCCCCTGGGAAGTTGAAGAAAGCCATGGAACACTTTGAAAAGTACTATGCTTGGCTCATTGGATCTAGTGGCCAACTCAGTCGTCTTCTGCCACAAATGATCGTGGACCATTTAGGAGTTGCCTTTTCAGACTTAAATATCTTCTCAGATATGCTCAAAAAGTATATGTGGGGAGCCACAGAGATCTTGTTCAACCTGGAGCACCTTAACTATCCAGAGTGTGGATATAGCCAGCTTACAAAGACTCAGTGACAGGCAACCAGAGATGGTGAAATCATCCCCATCACTGTCCTAGGACAGACAATGAAGTCTCCTGAGCAGTTCTACTGTGAGGAAGAACTCTTATCCTTGTCAGCAATAGAAATGTTGCCAGCAACTAAAGCCTTGATCAAAACTGTTACTTGGAGAAGTTTTCTGGAGTCAAAGGCTCACTGAATCTTTAACCCACTTGGTTCCTTACTGACAATGAAAGGATCCTCACAATCAAATGCAGCCCCAATGAGTTTGCTGACAAGCAAGCAATTGTTGATCAAGTTGTTGAGCCTAATAATGACAACAATGTACTAGGTCTTATAAAATGGTGTCTTACTGAGATGCTTCATAAAGAAGAACAGGTCCTCCTACTATTGCCAGGGCAACAACTCACTCTGGACATAGAGTGCACCTCAGATAGAAAACTTGCAGTGCTACAGACTCTGTGGAGCTTGTTAAGAATCAATTTGAGAAGCCAAAATCAACTACCTGTTACCATCAGAAGAGCTTCCCTCAGGAACAAGTCAAGCTTTGCACAACTGGAAGATAACATTGAGAAGAATAACCTCCTCTGCATTCCACCTCCTTGTCTGATGACCCTGCTAATCCTGCTATCCTGGATGGTCTGTTGCAGTAGGAAAAAGGTTTCTGCCCATCTCTCTGATCATATTAACTACATGTCAACTGCTGCTGAAGTCAACTTAATGTGGACAAACAAGGCTGAAATGATTACCAGATACTATGATGCCACAAAGTGCATCAAAATAATCACAATGCTACATGACAGCATCAATGATCCCAAGGAAATGATGTTACTGCAAGTGAATGAATATTGTTCTCTTTTCATTGACCATGCTACACAAATGGGATCATTATGGGAAGTTTTCCTCCACTTTTACCCTGACACAAAAATCAGCACAGAGGATGTCCACACCTCCAATACCAATGCCTTAATGACACTCCTCATTGCACTCAAGGGCCTCAGGTTATATGAATGTTTTTACAACACATTTACTCAGAGATTAAACATGTTACAACATAATTGCCCCATCAGTTCTAGGCTACCAGAGCTAAAGTACTTCAAACTACACAGTGAAAACATCACACAATGGGAGGTACTCATGCAAGTAACTCAGTGACCATGTTATGCAGAGGTTTCATCTTGGGATGACGTTCTGGAAAAAGAAATTGTTGAAGAAGCCAAAAGTTGTTGTGTGGTCCTACTGTCCAGTTGTTACCACAAATTTAACTGTGTAATGTGGGGGCATGTAGAGTCACTCAGAGCCCTTTATTTTATTTTATTTTGGCACTCTATTTGATCAATTCAGTGCTATTTCCATTATTAACTTAGTGATTTTTATTGATTTTTAGTATTTTGAACTTAGGTTTCAAATTTGTTATTATTGCCCCCTTGATTAAAGTGTACATGTAAATTGCTCATTTAATTTGTGAGGGAATTAAGTGAATTTTGTAAATGGTAAATATTTACCTTTTTCTCTGTAACAAATAGGGAACTCAATGTTGCAATTGTCAAATAAATTTTGTTCTTGCTGGATAACATTTGCTTCTCTGCTTACTCTATATTACTAACCCTTTTTAGCATCATTATTAATATGATAAGTATCAGCTTGTAAGATCTGGTGATAATGTGGGAGGAACTCCACTGTGCCTGGGGTGATAACTCACTCTTTGACAGATGTAAGCCCATATTGTGGTCGCTTTAAGGCTATGCATAGGTGTAGGGAATAAAAGAACTTTATATTTGATCTATTGTAAATGCACCTAACAACACACTATGCAAATATAATATGCCATTGGCATATGTGAATATGTGGCAACTACACATTATTACATCTTATTACATGAGCTGAGATAACAAGAACACTGAGCTAAATTTGTTTTATTGAGCTAGAAATTAAACTTTAGGCACACCATTAGCGCCTTGGCTGGTAAGGATGGTTTCTAATGATTTGGCTTCAGTGTGATGCCATGTAAATTGGTAGATATCTGGAATGCCTTCTTGGAAATGGTTTTGGTTCATTTTTCTACAGTGGAATTGGTGAACTACCAATCTCCATTTGTTTTGTTAGAGTATGGGCCACTCTCAGTAATGGTAATTCTTCACAACCTTTGTACTGCTTGAGCTGATAGATACAACTTATGATCAGCTAAATAGACTTATATCCAAATTCTATTATTTAATACATTTAAATGAATGAATCAATAGTCAGCTAAACAGAGAAAAACTCCTATTCATACACCTAATGTAAATGAAGGTTCATTGCTTGGATAAAGGACCCTCAAATCCTCCTGATGTGTGCCCCAGCCACTACTAATGCTTCTACAATTTAGCTTGATATTGATTAATATTAACAAAAAAATTAAATCTAAGAATAAGATTTCCAAAGAATTTACTTCAACAGTTTTCCAAATTGATTTCCACTCTATTTATAGTTCAATTTCAAAAAGTACCTGTCATTCAAAATTTGAATTTATCATCTGCCAAAATGGCTAAAAATAATGGAAGTGTTATCATCCCTTTGTTTTTCCAAATTATTTGTCAACAAGTACTAATTTGCAATATTGTTTCTTAGTTGCATTTTACAAACATAATGATGATAAATATATTTAAATTGTTTTTTAATTCATAATCAATAAATAATAATTCAATCTTAATTATGCACCATGTCTTCACATATTGTGGTATTTGTGTAGAAAAATGTGAATACTTTCCTGAGGCTTCTGGTGTTTGCTACATTCTTATAAAAGAAGCTTATATTGTCCCTGACTTTTTCTTCTGTTTTCACATTCAGATCATTCTTGTTTAGTCTCATCATGGTCACTATCTCAACTCACTTCATGACGTCATAAAATCAATATTTCTTATCCCAAAGATCCAGCCAGACCATGTCACTTACTCCAGAGAACAGCATAATCACTTTTGTCATTCATTTGTCTATTTTGTCTCTTAGTGTTCTTACAACTGCTCATTTATGGGTTTTCCCTCAACATATACTCATTCCTTGTTATTGTTACTGAGGATGATATCCTTTCTTCTCTTATAATCCTCCCTATTGATTATTGCTTTAGCTTTCTATTTGGTGTTGACATAAGTCTTGTATTCATGTAAAAATGTCTTTCCAATTTTGACATTTTTCAGTATTCTCTATCTCAGGAGTACCATTGGGATAGAGACAGTTTCTGGTAGAATGCAAATGAGGATCTTCATCCTGATCTGTTTTTCTATTTCTGTATAATCTTGTGATGTTGTTGGTGTGTTGCCAGTCTGATCATTGCTGGATAGTTCATTTTACTGTCTTTTAGTGTATCCCAAAAGATCTGCATTAGTCCTCTTCTGCTCATCTTTATCTGAATATTGCTTTTATCTCTATTTTCAATGTGATGCATTCCACGTCCACAGCTAGTTGATTGTAGGGTTTGAGCAGTTCCTCTAATTCCATTTTGGTGAATGCCTCTGTGAACATAAGTTTCATCAATGTGACTGTTTGTTCCTCCTTTACATACTGGTAATTCCTGAAGCAAATTTCTTCTAATTCTTTTGTTATTTTTATTTTGACCAAAAATCTCTCATCATCAGTGTCAATCCATTCCATTGTATGCTTTGGTGTGGAGGCTCCCCATTTTTCTATGTTGATTTTGTTAATGTGTTGTTGCTCTTTTGGGGATAAGATCAGTTGCATTGACATTAGTAGTTCCTCCTCCCTGAGAATTTTTTTCTGTATTTTTTTATCCTTTTGCACACTTCAACAGGTTCCATAATACCTCCTCTCTGCTTCATTTCAGTGCTTTTGATTATTTTCAGGAATGTACATCACAGGCTCTCCTTTTCATATCTTCTCATTGCCTGTTTGATTATCTGTTGTATATTTTTGTTCTTCATTATTTGACTATCTCCTTGGTATCTATGTTTTTTCCTTTTATGAGCTTTTATGTTGTTAACCAAGGCTCTGTTTGAACCTGCCTTAGCCACATTTCCAATGTAGCACCCCGCATATATTTCTTCATGTGTTCATCAAATATTGTTATTTCTTCCAGTGCTATTCCTGTTATGTTTGCCATATCTACTGTTGACGTCCTTTCCATTGGGCTCTTGTTAACTATTATTCTACTTATCAATTTCTCAATTTCTTGCATTAGTTTTTTGATCTTATCCAGGGATGTCAGTTTTTTTTCCACACCCTCTGCATTTGTTGTTAACTCAATCATTTTTATCTGCTTGAATAGTTCTATTGCTATGTATGGATCCACCATTAGTCTGCAGTAGGCTACTAAATAATCTTGTAGCATCTGCTACCAGGCTTCAACAGAATTAATTATTCTTTTAAATCATTAGTTCCCATTAGATACAAGTAGGGATGCACTGATATTAATTCTTTACTCCAACATTAGATACATTGTCATTTTCTTGCACTAAATTCAAATAACACAATACTATTTATGTATGCTGTTGTCACAGTTCTTCTCTGTGATTCCACTATGGCCTCCAGCCAACTCCAATCTCTGAACCAATCCACATTTGTGTGTCTCCATTGTTGATTGAGAAATTCCAAGTCTCAGCTCAATGAAGTAACTTATGTGTTCCCTATCCTAACTCAGTGCAGCTCTCAAGGCTGGATGTAACTGACTTAAACTCAATTTGTAATGTGTAATTTTGTACTTCACAACCAGGCAGTGTCTCTAGCTGCTTAATAAATATTACTTCAGCCATTAACAAAAACTACTGCCTTTAATTAACATAGATAAATAAAGTAAATAGTTACTTGCAGCTTCCTACATTACATTTAGATAACAAAACATACTCAGTCTATTTATCTGTCTATTTATAGGTCACCTAATTAGACAATGTAATATAGATCTAACCTATGGTAGGCTTTCAAGCCTTATCTCTGATAATAGATTTTTTAATACATGCAAATGAGTGAATTGATAGTCAGCTAAACAGAGAAAAACTCCTATTCATACACCTAATGTAAATGAAGGTTCATTGCTTGGATAAATATGCACACTGAACAAAATCTAAAAATAAGATTTTCAAAGAATTTACTTCAACAATTTCCAAATTGATTCTCACTCTATTTATAGTTAAATTCAAAAAGTACATGTCATTTGAATTCGAATTTATTCCTCTGCCAAAAATGGCTAAAAATAATGGAAGAATTTTTGCCCCTTCATTCAGTCAAATTATTTCTCAACAAGTACTAATTTGCTATATTGTTTCTTAGTTGCATATTACAAACATAATGATGATAATTAAATTTAAATTGTTTATAATCAATAAATAATAATTTGATCTTAATTCTGACTAATCATCTGATCTTCTCTTCTTAGCAGCATTATGCCTTGGATTATACTACAATATAATATATAAACTAAAATTGATTCTGTTTAAAATTAACAGCCTCATATCACAGTAATTCATTTTTATGTCATCAATTCACTACCAAATTTGTGTTGATATCATTATAGTGGTTATTCTGAAGAAACTGTGCTCAATATCTTGTAGAATTCTTGAAAGAAATTTGTTATATATATATATATATATATATATATATATGTATATAT
>CABFPE010000243.1:805626-817442 GCA_900660155.1 Hofstenia miamia
GGTGGATAAATCCCCCATCGCATCTGGATTGAAGCCCCTTTTGTGCGGTTGTGTTATTTCCTTAACCACGAGATTTTACTTTCTTTATTATTGATAACGTGTTCATCTCCGTGGTATAAAATCTGCGGTCCAATTTCAACTCTGCATCTAAAATTTAATCATTTTAGTCTTGAATAATTTAGACAATTTTGCAACTATCACTTCAATACATCCTGGTCGCCAGAATTCTATAGTTATTTACTTTTAAACGTTCAAGATAGAAATAAATTAGTTGTTCTTCCTTTATGTTTGTGTTACAATCCATTTTTGGACAGTATAATTAATTCAGTTTAGATGTGCACATTCGAATCTATCTCAAATAAATTAAGAATTTGCATTGAAGATCAATTGGGATATTTTATCTAAATATACTCTAGTCTAGTATTTTAATTCATCAAATTATACGATCTGACTTAAAGGAGCTAGTTAAAAAATTTATCGCCAATGATTCATTTAATTTATTAGACAAGACTGTTAGTGAACCCGTAAAAAGGATCTCCAAAAAGCTTCATGTCATCATTTTAGAGGGAAGCAAAACATACACACAAATGTTGTCCTTCTAAACTAAAAAAATATCATGGCCACTCTTAATGCGAAAATTCGGACATATGATCAGATTTTTAAAGTCTGTATTAAACAGAATTGCGAAAAATTTAAGAGTTCCATCTGTTTCTAGTCGTTTTATTTTGTCAAAATTTTCCATTTTGCTGCAAAATTTTAATTAAACATTTCATGATATATTTTCCATGCTTTGATTCGTTTTTTATTGTTGGTATAATTGAGTATGATGTTTTATCATCACAAATATACAGATTATATGTGATAACGACATTGTCAAACAAATGTGACCGACAATAATTTGAATAAGAACGATATTCTCGTGAGTTAGAATTTAACAATATCTCATAGAATAATGATTCAATATTCATGCTTATTCATTAGTCAAAATTATTAGAACTTCCAAATTTACAAAAAGCTAATTTTTATAAGTCCGCCATAAATAAATTTAAGCATTTTTCAACAGACATTGGAAAATTTAAACGAATTCAAAATTTTAGTAAGATTAGTGGTCTTCCAATTCATTATGTAGATATTTTAATACACAGATTAGTTCTTTGCTAAACAAAGGATTAATTCCCAAGAGTCCTTTCACATATTGCGTTCCTATCGTAGTTGTTAATAACAAAATTAAGCAAAATAACCAAAAATTATGCGTACATAATTCCAGTTTTTAAAGAATTTCGCGATGAACTTTCTAGTGCTTCTATTTTTGCATTGTTCGATTTTAAACGTGGATATTGGCAGATAGAAATGAATCCTCGTGATATTGAAGAAACTGCTTTTTGTCCAGGACCTAGTATAGGAGNNTCTATTTTTGCATTGTTCGATTTTAAACGTGGATATTGACAGATAGAAATGAATCCTCGTGATATTGAAGAAACTGCTTTTTGTCCAGGACCTAGTATAGGAGCTCTTGAGTTTTAAGTAATGTCTTTCTATCTGCTAGGCGCAAACGGTACTTTCCAACGTTCAATGTTTGAAATTTTCCATGGTTTCAATTTTAGTCGTATCAAGTGATGAAAATGAACTTTTAAGTCATATTAATCAATTTTTAATTCAGATTTTTGTTTTTAATGTCTTAAATTAACTAGAAATTCCGCATAATGAACAGAAAATTTGATGAGAATATGCTATTTTTGTACAATATTGAAAGATTTATATACTCAATAATTTAAAAATTTAACTGCTATTTGAATATATCATTATTTCAATGTGTTTAGTTGATGATTACCTTTTTATTCAGTAAGTTTTTCTTGTATTTGTTTGTGATTAACTTCTCTTAGCTTGTCTATTTCTTCATGTCAGCACTAATTTTACAGAAAGTCCTACTAACGCTGAGGAGTATATAACTATCCGACACAATAAACTGTAAGCAATTTGTATTTATTGTTGACTAATACTATTTTTAGATATCAAACATTTTTGATTCATAGAAGTAATTTTTCAAATGAATTAGTAAGCGGATTTATGAAAGGTATTTTTTCAATGAGTATTTTGTTTTTTTCAAATTAATTATATTTCATTTATATTTTTGTATTGAATAGATAATTCGGATGTAACAATCGAAGGATTAATCACAAATAATTATTTCCAGGGGTCCATCAAATTTGGGACAAAATACAATTTTATAAAATCACCTTTATACCACACATATCGTAAAAGGCGCTCCATAGGTGCACTGGTAAGCTATTTTTTGTCTTATGCTTTATCTCTCCATATAGATTCCCATTATCTTATACATTAATAACTATTATTTCAAATGAATTTCTTATCTAATTTATAGAATGGTCCCGCTTTTTAATTTTATTACTGAGCGCATTGTTTGGTATATTTTGTCTCAAACTGCAAAAAAAGGTTCTCCATATTTTATCTCACAATGTACTTGTTGATAAATAGGTAAGTAAACATCTTTGTTAATCAATAATTTTTTGATAAAAGTGGGCAGAGTTTAGCAGGAAAAACAGTTCAGACCGCATATTTACAGTTGAAGCATATATTCAAGCGTCTAATAATACACTCTGCCCTACCCAAAACCTAACAGCATAAGCCAAACCTGTAAATATGTCAGCAAACAAAAGTTTTCACTTTATGTTCATTATGCCAACCGAAAAACAAAAGTTTGCTTTGTAGACTACGACATCTGTTCAAAAAGTATCCGACTTTTTATTTTTACTTCAAATCAATCGACCGATCCATTCTTTCATGGTTTTTGTTGAGAAGATAAATTGCATTTAAATGTCAGAGTGCATTGAACAAAGGTATTGTACTAAATTTTGGAAAAAACTTCGTCATACTTAAGCGGTCACCATTCGAAATATTCAACAAGTTTTTGGAGAAGAGGCATTAAGCAAGACTCAGAAAAGAAGTGGTTTAGTATCGCCAAAGATGGTCGAATGTCAACAGATATTGAGTCACGATCTGGAAGACCATCTACCCGCTCAAATGAGGATGTGACAAAGAAGGTGCGCCTCGCAATTTCGACTTTTCATATTTTGTTGAGAAGAAAATCGAACACTTCACTCTTACCTGTCAGCATAGGACTGATATGAAATACATTCAAATCAAATAGTCACACTTATATGTATTTTTCATTTCAAATATATTTTGAATACCGAAATTTGCATTCTTAATAGATTTGAAAAAAACCGAAATTTTCAAATTTATCCTTGACATTTTATACAAACTGCATGCATGAAGCATCGCAACACATTAATGGCTCATTCGGAATACAGTGACAGTGGGACATATCAGAAATTTTTTAGCAAGGTTTTATAATTATAGATGTTTCTTCGTTAAAAATGTGATTGATTTTTAATTGATTTATTAATCACTTTTATAATTTAATTTTTTCAAAAAAAATATACGATGACCATATACATAATTTAATTAGTAAAATTGTTGTTTTGATATTTTTGAAAAATTTACAATCATTTATATATATATATATATATATATATATATATACATCGAGAAATAACGAGGAGTGGCTGTCCACGAATTATATAAATGCAAGTTAGGAATTTGGGTGTAATAAATTTTTGTTGTAATGCTCACGAGATTTATGATATATATTTGTAATGGCATATGAACTTATTTAGAATTGTTTAGAATTCCACATTAAAGTATTCAAGAAAAAATATTTGTACAGTTCACGCTATCGTTGATCACACCTTTAGTGAAATTTTCCATGACAATATCGCTAAGATTACTAAAGAGATCTTATATTATTTTGAAAAGGCTAGTCTTGTATTTCGTCAAACAAAGTTTGGACAATACAATGGCTATCATTTTGATGTTAAAAATATTACCGTAAGTTTTTGCATGTCTAAAAAAATTTGTTAATGTTTTTTGTTCTACTTAATTTCGTAACATGGATAACTGAATATTCAACTATTCTCTTTTCTTCATTTTATAATTAGTTTATAATCCCAAAAACTGTTTTTTAGAATTGTACTACACATAACCCATACAAAGTGGTAGTGAGGTATCTGTCTACCTAATTGCTTGAATAATTATGACGTGCCGAACCAGGAATTTATAAAATTTTCGGTCGAATAAAAGTAATTGTAACAATGCTAATATATTGAAAGTTAACGCTTCCCTCATTCGGCATGCAACTTCCGCTTTAATTGCAAAAGAACAAAAAACATTATGGAGGACATTTACATCCGTATTTTCAGAGTAGGTTACACCCTAGCTGTAAACTAAAGTCATCATTTTTGTAGTCTGTATTTTAAACAAAAAATATTTTTCTTTGTAATTTTTTATTGATCGAGTTTTTTACAAAATAAACCATATTCATGACTATTTTAAAATGTTGTCCGTTCTCTGGACATAAGCGGTTGTTTGCCTGTTAATGTGTGAATAGAAAATAGTTTACTTATCGCTAGTGAATATTTATCAACTAATCTCATTCAATTATTTTATCGATTGTTAATTGCTTATGATATTAGCTTAGAAAATGCGGTGATTTATTAATCAGTGTATCATTTGTAATCTCAACCGATTTATAATTGTTTTGGCCATTAAATTGCGAATACAGATGCACTATTTTAGTAATTACATACTGATGATGTCTTTATTTCACAAATTTATTAAGCCGATCTCTTTGTATCAATTTGCAAACTTTAACAAAATTGGACCAACTCATTATTGTCAAATGTTACTTGGTATTTGATACGTAATGTATAATTTTGGTTGCATCAATTGTTTTAATTTCAATTTCAATAATTCAAAAGTAATAGAAAAACAAATGATCAGAGAACATTATGAAAAGGAAATAAATTCCTTCACATTCAAGAGTTTGTAGTATAAACTGTGTATTGGAATAAAGCTTTTGAACACATGTATATGCATATTTTGGGCTACTATTTCATCAATATATTATAAGGAATATTGCTTAAATTCCTGAACGTCTTAATTTCTTTCGCGGATTGTAAATTTCTCAAATGAAATCAATTAATATTCTTTCATAATCTTATGTCAGTTTTGGCTCTGTTTATGTTAATACTGATCTTTGCAAACGTTATGAGATTAACCATTTCTAAACACTGATATATAAATGCATTTTTGATATCTTCCAACTGTTTGTGTGGTCCTGCCTTAAGCACCGTAATTAATAGAGTGTATTAGCGAATTATAGGCATTTCTTTGTCTGGGTTACGATTTAGCGCTTCGAATTTAATAAAATTAAATTCCCCTAATATCCATAATCATACTTTCTAAAATTTTGTTGCTGAAAAATATATTTTTATCATAGTTAATTTATAAATATCTGATCTATAATATAATGTTAATTTAGTTTACCTAATTTTCTTAGATGCTTTTTAGAGGAGTATTTAGTTTTGAAGTTCGATTTGCAACTTTTTGCAGATCACTAAGATCTGCTGCTTAATATCAATATATATATATATAAAGTTTACTTCCGGATTCAAATATCATGTGTGTGTGTGTGTGTGTGTGTGAATGTGCTCTTTGGCATCGAAATAATTTTTAGATTTTCACGTCCTCCAATAAATCGAATGAAGAATATCTGCTGTCTAATCAGTTCATTGGAATGCAACGCTATAATCAGTTACTCACTGAGGTAAACTTTAAGATAATTAAAGTCATTGAATTTATCATTCGTTATACTTTCGTAGAGTACATCAAAATTATTGTATACATTCCCACTTTTTTACGACACAAATATAATTTCAGTACATTTTACTTATTCAGTGGGCTCTGATTTCGAATACTTATTTAACAATGAGGGATATTGGATGATAATTCGATATTTTATTGAGGCTGTATATAAAGTTCTCTTGTATTTGTTTGACTGAGTTTTAAAATGAAAAACAGATATAATTAAAAAATTTGTATTCCAGTACGATTTATCAATTAACATTTGGCTTATATAGTCTCGTACGAAGTGGTACATTATCATCGCGGTGGTCATATGAAATTTTCACTTGTGTTGCCGTTATATTTACCTGTGCAAAGTAACCAACTAGGTTTTCATGTAATGATTGGTTGGGCGGAATTACAGAAAAATAGCAATTACCGATTTACAGTCATTTACAATTAGCTGTTACTTGTCAGTTGCGGAGATATGATGTATTTTGATATTTAAATGTCAATTGTGCACGTAAATTATAAAAAATTCCTTTCGTTTATTATTGCGTATAATTTTATAATTTATTTTTTGCGCTTTTGTCTTGAATTTGAATTGAAATCATGAATAGAATGTGCATGAAAAGCCATTTAATGGATTACTGACATTAAAGTTTAGTGTATAATTTGAAGAAATAAATTTTATTTACTTGAATCGATTTGCAGCTTCAATATTCTTTGTAAAACACATTTATTACCCTGTGTTGGATTTACTATGTCAAAGGCTATGGGAATAGACTAATCAGTTTATATGTCTTCCCTATTAGTTTTTTTTCAAAAGACTGTTAAGCCGACGTTACGACCTAAATCTGTTTGATTTTCTTTCAATTTCCCAACCAAGACATGGTGGTGAGCGTCGTCTATTCGTTTCGTTTGCTTTTTCAAGAGCGTCTCACTTCAAAGACTAAATCTCTTGAATGCTTTTTCAAACGCGGCAATGTTTTGGTAGATTTCTTACCTTGAAATCCGACAATTAACTTATTTGATAAACCAGAAATTGGCTCTCATTTCAAGGATTGTTTTTTAATAAATTCATGTCGATTTTTCGCTATAAAACTACCTGCTAATACTTTTTCTGCTGTACTGTTGCAGTACTTTTTCAAAGTCTTTGCCTTTTCGTTATTATGTTTACGCTTTATTTCAAATAAATTTATTTACTACTACTACACACAGCTGGATATGGGCCTGGCAGGGCATGTGCGACTTATTTGAAAATATTGGTCGAAATTAAATATACTGAATATTATGCAAAATTGCAATCAAATCAATGCAAATGCCGTGAATGCTAAATAAGTTATAAACAATGTGTTGAAAAATATGCTCTCCTAAATCCCTATTTGGTATCTTCAAATTGAGTGTGGATATTTTGGCAAAAGTATCTATCCTACCAAATGTTAGTGTACCAAAGCGACAAGTATAAAAATGTGCCGAATTGCCATTAATTTGAATGTACTTTAAATTCCCGGCTATGTGTATCTCTGCTACTACATTATCACTATTACAGCCATAATTATGTGGTGAATTGAACGACGCTCTCGTATCCTTTTTGTGAACATGAATGTTTTATAATATAAACGACGCTCTCGTATCCTTTTTGTGAACATGAATGTTTTATAATATAAACAAAGAATATTTATGGTTTGAAATATGTCAAAACAGGGCGTCCCATACTTTTTCAAAAACTCATTTAATAAAAATCATTTAAAATCGCGGATTTTTATGTGAATATAATTTTTGTGGGGAACCCTGTAAATTTTTGTACATTTTTTAAGAAATGATTACGTTTTGTAAATAATTGTTCAAAATTTTCTAGTAACACGCCTTGTATGAAAATGGGATGTATTTAATTTGATATGTATACAAGGTGTGAAGTTTTGAAATCCAACATTCTGTATGCGGCTGCGCTCTGTTATTTCAAAGAAATGAACGAAATACCTATGGTTAAATAATTTTAACCCTATTTGTACTATTTTTTATTAATAAATGTTTAAAACTTTTTACATGGACACATCTATGTGGTCGGACCTGCTAATGTAATGATTTGTGCTAAAAAGCTCCTGAAGCAAATGCAAATATGATTTTTTTCAATGAAAAATCTAATTTGGGTAAAAATATTCAAATTCTTTCCATCCCAAATGTTCAGATTATGAGGCTGTCTAATACCCGCGGGAACAATAACTACCTTGGAATGTTTTGTTTTCTAAAGGCAAACTGTGTTAGTCTCGTCCAAGAGCACCGTGCTTCAAGTCGCAAAAAAGCCAAGAGAAAGAGGAGACAATTCTCTATCTTCTGGTGTTTTCAGATTTTGCATATCTTCATTAGTTTGTTAACTATAAGCATTTATAAAATATTTGGGGGAACAACAATCGATTTTGAAAAATTCAAAGTGGAAATAGTGTTAAATTTATTGAGTGGTTAATATTGTCTGGTATAAACGTTTTTGTTCAATATTTTAATTATTTAGTTTCAAATCAGACCTTAACTAATATTAGTATGTTTTCACATGCATTCCGTTTGTTATTGCTTTTCAGTTGACTAAAAAGAGGTCATCACTTTTGGAATTTTTATTTACATCGCGTCGAAAGTTCTTATAGAATTAAAAATTCTTATTTCGTTATATTGTATTTAGGATAATGAAATTTTATTCTTAAAAATAGATTTGTTATCCTATGGTTTTTTTCGAAACTTTCCTATAATTGCTTCTATTTGAGCTGATACTTATCTCAAGCTACATTTAACTCCAGTGTTTTATTGAATATCAAAACTGCTAATAATTCAAATAATATTGAACTTGTACAACCTCGCTGTTGCACAGACTGGCGAGTAGTTCGTAGTTTTTTTAGGGTTTATCAAAGCCTCAACAATCAATATTACAGTAATTAGGGAAAAAAACATTTATGAAACATGTTTAGGCTGCTGTAGTGATGTGCAAGAATTTATTTTTTCATGCCGCATCCGTCCTTCAAAAAACCTTCTAATCCGTGCTCAACAGCATCCAAAAATTGTTTGCCTTAGCAGGGAATGAATCTATCATTTCCTGCTATTTTTAAAAATCAATTTTAATTATGAAGCAGATATGCACGGGCAAGGCATTGGCGTGTACCGGTATTTTTCGTTCCGAGTATGTATTTTGACTTTTTATTCGTGTATTCATTTTTTCGAGTATGTATTGCATAACGTAAACGGGAAAAATTGTTTTATCTTAATAATGAGATGTTTAATTATAAATTATTGTAAAGTGAGAGCGAAACGAAAATTTCCCTAGACTGCTTATTATTAGAGTTTCTTACGGAGAGAACCAAAGATACCATTTGTTGCCTGTATATCATTTTTTATTCGTGTATGTATATATCTTTTCGGTTCCGTGTGTTTTCGTGTATTGTATATTTAAAAAATTACATTTTCATCATATGCTATAAGTGTATATTTGCATTGTATTTTATTAGCGAAGTCGGCTATCAGCTAAAATATGATTTTTATTATTGAGCATAAAATATATTTAAAACAGATGATAATTTCTAGTTTTTAGATGACTATGCATGATGAAAAAAATTCCTGCTTGATAATAGGTTTTACTAACCGTGATTTTGAAAAAACTGCATTGGGAAAAGCCTACGGAATAGCGGGTATTATTTTATTATGCATTTTATCTTATCTGACATATACATCTATTTTGCCAAATATTTTACACTCGAAAATTTTTAAGACATGGCTTAATATTTTGTAGTGATTATCTAGGGAATAAGCTCATACAACTTATATATATATATATACGAGCGGCAAATATTTACGGGCTCTTTTATTTATCTGATATGTATATAGTAGGGTAGGGCGTTTTTCAGAATTTTTTTGGACGGGTTTTTTAAGCGAAATTTTGTGCTGAACACAAATCTGAGGTTTATTTTGCGATCCAGAGCGTGCTGATGTTGATAATATTGATTTTTTCCAAAATGACCATCAAAATAACGATTTTTGGCCTTTTCTGGGTATTTATTAGCTTCAGAGCTTCAAAACATTTCTCAAAACGGTTGGCATAGAGGCACAATTATGTGCTAAACACCAGTTTGTTATTATAATACACTTTAAACGGGGAATAGGTCGATTTATTTTCAAAATTGTGCCCAAAAGGCCGATTATCGTATTTCCCAATAAAATTATTTTGTTTTTAAATAAGTAAAAACAACACCTAATCGACTCAACAATAGTATGTGATTATTCAATTGGATAATCTATAGGATATATTAATATTAAAAATATTAATATACCATATTGATAAGCCTAAAATGCATTACATTCAACTTCAATACATGTAACTTTGAAAACATTACTCACCAAAATGTATTTTATTCATGATTTCTGATTACCAGGTACAAAGAAAACTGATTTTAGAAGCTGCGGAATATCACATTCAAGATTTACTTCCGGTTTAACAGCATTTTGAATTGATATTTTTAGTTCTGGCACTGAAAAGTTTGCTATTTTATATTTGCCATGTTCTAAATTCACTTACCGTTTCTGTTTGGGGCTACAGTTTGTCTCAAATATGCTATTTCAAGTAAGAGCTGAGCTTCCGTCAGATGATTGATATTGGCAATTCCATTAGAACAAATTTACATTTTTCAAGGATATCCAAGGTTATTTTATTTTTCTTCTTTTTCAAATCTTTTTTCTTTAAGAGTGCAAGATGCTTTGATTGTTGCACTGTTGCGATAAAGTCTTTCTCCATTTTCCTCACTTTCTTCACCCATTTCGATCTCCTTTTTTCTCATCTTCGTTTAATTCTAGGAATCCTGAGGGAAGAAGCTATTCATTAGAAGGCATCACACATTTTCTAGAGTGTCTGTACAGATGTAGTCCATCCAATCTTGTAAATTTTTTTGATCAATACCTAATAATTCCATGCAAGGAAAAATAAGAATGTTTCCTATCTCAGAATATAATTCGGATCATAGCACAAACTAATCATTTTGGATGTATGTATACACCGCTAAAACAAGTTTCTTTGAGTTTTTGTCAACTATTTCTTCAAAGAAGTTTATGATCAATGATCGCCTGATTTGAAATTCCTTCGCGATTTCAGCAATGCGGCCGAACATATTTGTAAAAAACCATTGAATCCGGCTTGACAATGTTTTGCATTTCCATCCAAGTCACATATTCATTATATAAAGAGACTGAATTATTGCTTTACTTGCGGACAACAGCTTTGATATTGCTATCTGACCCAAAGTGTGTATGGATGTAGAAGGTGATAAAAAAGCTTTTCACCCACTTAAACCTCAAATAATTTTTGGACGCCAATTTTCTGTTCCGTTTCCTTAAACACTTTATCAATCACATGATCAATTCCAAGTATTATTTGTGCACTGCATTTTAAAATGTTATCCGAGTCTATTCCAAGGTCCCCCAAAAGTGTCCCAAAATCTGCGCGGTCTGTCATCCAAAACTCAATCACCTCTTTAATTTCGTCCCCAGATTAAGCTGCTAAAACTGCCAGGCACTTAAGCTTAAACTCATAAGCAGCCACCCCATCTGCACCTGTTTGACTGATATTTTCGATGTAGCCTGTTGTCATTGTTTTCCTAATAATAATAATAATAATAATAATAATAATAATAATAATAATAATAATTGAATGACTTTATTTAGCTGCTGAAGGCATACACAACAAAAAATAAAAAAAGTCAAGTTTTACGGCAGCGAGGACAGTCACAGATAGATAAAGTAGGAGCAGATCGAAGAGTGGGCGAAGTTGGGGAAGGGCTCAGCAAAGAGGAAAGGCATTAAAGATTTCTTGAAGCTCAGCAGGAGCAGAGATAGACGAGTTGATTTTGACACACTGGTTGCGATTGGTCAGGTAAAACTGAAACAGTTCGATGAAATCCATTACTATCAGAGTGAAAGTAGCAGTGTTCGATCAGAGTGAGCAGGTTAGTAATCGTAGAGCGACCAGGAAGGTTGTCATGCTGAGAAGAAGAGATGAGGTGACGAATTTTTGGGAATACATAACGAAAAACAAGGCGTTCAAAGATGATAGACCGTCGAGATAGAATAGCTATTGGGCG
>CABFPE010000243.1:825135-835142 GCA_900660155.1 Hofstenia miamia
TATATATATATATATATATATATATATATATTTATATATAGTATATTTGCATTTGTTTTGGGTATTTTCTTAGATAAAATCCGTAGTAGATTATCGAAAATAGCCATTAATTTTTTATTTGATATTATTTTGATAATGTTTAGCACGATAAAGTTTATTTTAAATATTTGATGAATCCAATTTTCGATCAGATTCGGAAATACGAAGCCAATGAATTCTCTCCTGCCAGCATATTGCAAATGAGGGACGTTATTGAACATAGGAAGGATTCTTGCTTCAAAGGTTCGATATATTGTTAATATGAAGTAGTTCTTAAGTGATGGGGTTTTCCCGGTACATTTATAATTTTATTGAGAAAATTAAGTTTTTTATGCTACAAGGTTTAACGAAATCCATTGCTGTAACGATTTATCCTCATTTGATCATGGTTGGAATTGAAACTGATCATTCGTCTGCTGATCTGTAACGGCTTCTATTGTTGTTTCAACAATAGGTTTGTTTGCCGTATTCTAAGTTAAAATAAACTGAGGTTACCGGTTTGTTCTCTTAATTAAAATATTGAGTTCTAAGTTTCATTGTGATGGCATGCACATAAGGTTAGTATTTACTTCTTTTTTGAATAATTTTATATTGATAAGTGTCTAAAAATGTAGAGCAAGGATTGTTGCAATCAAAATCGCCGAGTAGTTTCGTTCATTCTTCAATTGGCGGCCAGTCAGAGAATTCTCATTTGTTAAACAGTTTTGCAATTTCAGTTGCAATAATTTATAATCAGATGAAGATTCTAACTTTGAAAAAATTTTTTCACCTTCACTTTGCTTGCCGAGTTACAGCCATTCTTGAACTTAACAACAATGTTGATGGCCTGGAGTTGATCATTCATGTTCATGGAATGAAATTCCTAATTGTCGAAGCAGGCTTTGATGGACAAGGCACACCGGTCCGTCAGGCTCACAGTACAGTTGTAAACGAATCAGATGACTGTTCTTCGCTACATCGGCAATATGTTGTCAAGCATTAGCCACACATGTTGAAATAAATTGCTGCAAATATTTTTAAGACTTATTTGCATGTATGGAGTATGTCTTTCTATAAAATATGTCCAATCATTGAAAACTGGAAATATAATGCTAACTTAAATGTAAGTCACCATAACTAAAAGCAGCTTCTTTAATCATTTGGAAGAGTAGCTTCGTTAACGCCAATACGATTTTTTACCTTTTCATTAGAACGGAAAACAGAAATTTTGTCTTTGTCAAATGCGCGTTTAAATCGTTTGCATACAGCCCATCCAGCTAGGATTTTTAAACCGTTTTCGCCATAGACATTATGCTTTCACGGCAACAGTCATCAAGTGGACAGTGTAGGGGGAATTCACCATTTTGGAATTAACTGGTTTTGACTGTTTGCATGCAATTGAAATAATTTCAAAAACTGTTAGACGTTTATAAATTACAAACTAAAAAAGAAATTGAAAATCTAAAAACAGCACAGCATAGAGAAGTGTCACTTTTTTATGTTGGTTTTGGAACTCTCAGGGTAGTGCTGACACGACTGACTTTGTGTACGGTGCGCATCAACAGTGTTTAGATAGTATGTTTACAGAAAATGGTATAGTTGAGTTTGGAAGACATTTAAAAAATATATATTTTCATTGAAACACATTTTCCAATAGACGTGCCGATATCTCATTTAGCATTTAAGAAAATTATCTAGAAATGGGAACAAAATGGGTTATTTATGTGTTCATTTGTACTCTGTATAGTTTAGGGTTAAATAATTTAATAGGTAAATATTTTTTCAATCTAATTTTATTTGCAATTGTCATCATTGAGACCATCCTAAGTTATAAGAAAATAATTCATAGAAAACACCATATTTCATTAATCGCAGCTCAGATCATGTTTCAAAACGAAGCTTTTATTGGATTTATTTGTTATAAATGCTAAACAAAAACTTAGATTTTTCTCATTCCTTTTAAATGCCTTGCCCCAATAATTTTTTTTCATTCAGTCACATCAATAGTGAATTCGAAGAGGGCATCAGATGCCCTTTTTAAAGGACTTTTACAAAGAATTTTTTCTAAGCCTTTTACAAAATTTGAAAATCTTAGCGCATTGATAGATCTATTAGAAATGCAATGTTGAAAATTTCTATTAACACGTATTGCTGTGGCAGAGGTTGTTGAAAAGATTAATAAGTTTTCTTTGAAAATTTCGAAGTTCTGTCCATAACTAGTGTTCATATATTTAAAAGGTTTTGAACCCATGGAGACAACTAAGAACTTTGACTGTTTCTTGCAAAGATATCCTATACCCATTGAGGGGAGCCGTGCGCAAATTCAGAGGTCGCGGGGCTGCTTAAGATTAAAATGAAATTAATTTTATTCCATGCAACCATTGAAAGTTAAAAATTTTAACAATATCTTATTTAAAAATGATATTAAATCGAAAATGCATTGTTTTGAAAATTTAAGCTAAAATAGTTAATTTTTATATTGCATTAAATATTTTTTAAAACTTCCTACTCAAATATTGAAAAGGTTGAACAATTAAAATTTTATATTCTATTTTATTATCACAGTTGTCATGAAATTTTAGGTTTTCTATAAGCATAACATATTTTTCATTGGACTTCGTTTGCCGTTTAAACTTGTCAATCAAAGTTGGGGTTATGCGATTAGTTGCTTGATGGACATTCATGCAAGTACTGGGGAAAGAAGCAGTGCTGGAAATCAGTTTGATCAAATTGTCAGTCTAATTTCATGGCTCATAATTCATAAATATCCGAATAAGGCAGATAAGATATATATGTGGTTTGACTAAAAGCTTCTTTATTTAAACAACATAATCACCATTAACTTGTAACAAAATATTTGTAAAGATACTTGACTTCTTTCAAACATGTTCTTTAGTTAGTGACGTAGCCCACTGCACCGCAAGAATTTCGCCGCTAATCTTGAAATTTAAAAGGGGAATCCCGAAATATCTAACAAGATCCCAGTAGCCCGGGATTGTGAGCATTAGTGTACACTAAAACAACAGCCTATTTGGATGAAGAAGTGGCTCTCCCATTTATAAGCAGCTATGTCATTCTAAAAATCGTGCATTTTATAATTTACAATTATTGATAAATTATTGAGCAAAATTTACAAAATTTTATCGCTTCTTGCTGAAAAATCTAAATTTATAAATTGGAAGTTTTGAATGTGAAAGTTTATTTAATGCTTTTTTGAAAACCTGTATCATACGAATTACGATTGTATTGCTATTTTAACCATCTCACGTTTTTTAATCTGTGATCCAATGCATTGATGTGTATCGCTTTCGTCGTTTATCGGTATTTCGTTTATTTAAAAATCGTGTATTTTTCGTGTATTTAGAAACTAAATTTCAATTAATAAACAATATATTTAATAAATGAAATTAAATGAAATTTGAACTAAAGCTTCCAAATTTTTAAGAGAAATGCGACTTCGTCTGTCGCTAGATCTGAATTTGCCAGCAGAAAACCGCCGTTCGACTGGGCCACTGCTTCCTGGAATGCTCAAAAATTTAGAACAACATTTTTAAAATCATTAGACATAGGAGATTTACACCAAAATTCAACAATATCTGAAATCTGACGAGCAGTGACACCATCTAGATATGAAAGTAAAAAATCTAAGTTTTTTTGATGGTGGTTGAGTGACATGAGTCTCTATAATTTGGTAAACTTAAACACATCATACCTGATAGAAATGGAAGATATTTTACCATGCGAATTTGTGTTGCAGTAATTTACATATAATTATAAAAATCTATTCTGTATATGCACAATTAAATGAGTCATAATTATTTACAAACTAAATTTTTTTTCTTCTTCTGTTAAAAGATTTTTAAGAATTTGATAGTGATAAAATTGCATTGAAACAATTCAGAGCATTTGGTAAAACTTAATAAAGGCAAGTCAATGACTTTTAAATTGACGATATTTAGATTTCAAACTACAGGAAATTATAAATTACTTTGAGTTTATTTGGCTTAGCACTGATTTATTTGAAGATATTTATAACAATTTATCGCTTTTTGTTTAACATGACAGCAATGATAGTTTACAACGCGGCTTAGCACAGACTATGAGACTGCATTGAATGCATCAATCAAATACGAAGTTTTCTGTGCTAGTCACAGGTGTGAATTAATACCGTCACTTCAAATATTTTTGAAAGAGATCCTACGAATTTTAATAATCAAAATAATTTTTTTTTCATTTGTCTATTAAGGAATTTGCATTAAGTGGAAATGTGTTGAAAATTTCAGATTAGTATCTGCAAAAATGGCCGAGTGTAATGAAATAAAACATCAATTTATATAGATATATACATAAAATACATATATATATATATATATATATATATATATATATATATATATACACAATATATACTAGTAATGAATTTTATTGACTTATGCTCAAGGTTTTGAATATAATATAAAATATTTAATTTTATATGTCAAAACATGATTACATGTAGTGGCTTCAAAACCTGATGAAAATTGTGCTTACGGCAAATGTTACAATATTTACGCAGTCCATCTGGCAACATGAGTAGTTGCAATCGATCTGCATATAACCAATAATAGTTTTTGAAAGACATCGTGTGGTACTGTTCGAACGAAAATAAGTCCTTTCTAAAGAGTGTAATTGCTTGCATTCTAAACTTAAAATTGCCCGTAATTCATACATAATTAAAGTGATAATATCTATTATGCCAAAATCAAATTAATGTCCGGTTTATATGTGAAAGTGCACATTAAACATTAGCATTTCATTGAATTAGTTACTCGAGTGTTAATTAATGGAACTTACAAACAGTACGAAATGCAATTCCTTCAACCATGATTACACAGAAGCTCACAAAAATGAAAATGGCGGAATTTATACAGCAATGTATATAAATGTGACAATATTGTTTTTTGCGGCAACTTTTTTTTCGTATATTAGAAAATTATGCTGCAATTATGCTAGGCTTGCAGTCATATATATTTCTGAAGAAGCTGATTGGCCATCTTGGGTTTACAAGACATTATCACGATTAATTAAATTTTTCATTCATGGTTATGATAATCACATTACAAAAGATGGTTACATTTATCTTCAATTCCAAAGATTGTTGTTGAAAATAGCCATCATTCAAACTGGACTTTATCTTCCATTAGTTGCTCTATACAATTTGAGCAATATTTCATTTCACAGTGTTGCAATTGCAAATGTTAATAATTACAAAATCATGTGGATTCCATCAATACTTCAAATCTTATCAACAACTCTAACATTTATTATTGTAAATCGTTTTATATTTGCTCACTGCAAAAATCAACTGCCTTGTAAACCTGTAATTATGATTACGGAAATTAAAAGTTATAAGAAGAATTTAAATGCAGTCACCAATGTCGATGTTCAAAGGATCATGGAAAAGTTCTGTGGAATAAAGCCTGATAAAATATTTTTAGTTAATGATAGCAAAGAATTGGCAAATCTTTGTGAGAAGATGATTAAGATTTCAAATTCAAAAAATTATTGTCTTGAAAAACCAATAATGAGTGAAATTCTTACAACCTATATTGAAGAAGAATTAGCCTATGTCACAAAAATTGAGGCTGCGCTAGACCATATAAGTAAAAAAACGATTGCTTTTGTAATTTTACAGCGAAATGATGATTATAAAAAATTTTTTAAAAAGCTGCGAAATTCCTTTGAATCAATTGATATATTTTGCAGAACTCATTATTGGTTTCACATATCAAGTGATGAAGAACTGGGATTAATAAAATGGAAAATTCAACAAGCACCTCCTTTAAGTGATATATTATGGGACACATTTGGTAATAGGGAATACAATAAATTCAAAGTACAATTGTATTATGTAATCTATCCTGCCTTATTAGTTCCTTTTACTACCCCTGAGATTTCAGCGCTCATTTTTCATCCCTTCTTGAGAAAACTAGAAAATGACTTCATTCACAAAATTATCAACTATATACTATTTATTTTACCAACACTAATAATTCCATATGCCATAAGAAATTCAGTGAAATTCCTAGGATGGCGTACTATGTCAAAAGTACGTAGAAGATCAACGCAATTGACATTCATTTTTCTTTTTTGTAGTGTCCTAATTCTACCATCATTTGGCTTTGCCAATGTCTACGAAGTAAACTATGAAAGTCTGCGTATTCAATTTGAATGCATTTTTCATCCAGATAACTCCTCGTTTTTCACAAACTATGTTATATACTCTTCAGTGATTGGCAATATGATTGACCTATTACGCATAGAAGATCTTTTCTTATATATGATTTGCCGCAACTGCTTTCGGCGAAAATACAAACCGAATAAGCACAATGTGGGAAAAAAGAAGCTTTTCTGTAAATTTCCACACGATAGTGCTTTGCCCTATCAGTTGTTAATAATGTCGATTGTCACGATTTATGCGCCTATACGACCTATAATTGTAATATTTGGTCTCATTTACTTCTTAATACGTTCTTTTGTAGATTTTTACAATATTCACTATTCCTACGAACCCCCTTTAATTGATAATGAAACTATACGATTTTCATGTTTTGTCTTAATGCTGGAATCCTATCTTTCAGTTTGCATTTTTGGTTATTTCTTTCACAAAATAGGTAGTTGGGTTAGAATTGTGTATTATCCAGTTTTTATTGTAGGCGCAACTATAATGTTAGTTGAATTTTTTTGGCTTTTAAACATCAGGAACAAGTGGCCAATCTATTTTCATCTCGACGAAATATATGCTGACTACCAAAGACTACAAGGAAACATACTTCACTTACACAATTTAGAAACTTTGAAAATGCTGTATAGAACCAGATGTGGTCGTGGAAGTCAATGAAATATAGTGGATATACAATAATATATAATTTAGAATTTATTGTTTTCGAAAAATGTAAATACGTAATAAAATTGATATTTAGTAAGTCGAAAATAAATAAATAATGCAATAAATAAATATATATATATATATATATATATGAGGACGAGATATATTTAAATTAACCTAATTAAATTGAAGAAAGCGAAGCACTTAGCAATAAATAACTTTTTCCACAAATAGAATTTTAATTTAAAAAAGCAATGACGCAAATTTTCACGCACATTCGATAAAAGAAATACAAAACACCCCAATATACACGAAGGTATTGTAATTGGTCAGAATGACTATTCACTGCAATGCTGACGCCAAATATATGCATTTATGTTGTCATGTGCTCAGCGGGTGGCTCAATTATTTATTACACCTTTATAATTTAATTTATTTTAAGACATAGACAAATATTCGGTTTTTGATAACTGCTGTCTATGCACAAAAAGGTAACTGTCAACTAAAAATTACGTTTACATTTTACCAAAACGTTTAGAGATATAATTTTTTGTTTCATTTGGAAATGAATGTATTGGTTTTTTTCGATTTTATTCAATAATAGGTAATTTTTAGCTAAAGTCTTATGAAGTGATTGCAGTATCAAATACATTTAGCAAACTTTCTTCTCTTAAGATTCCTCAACAGAAAACAGACTTTTAGTACTTAGCTCAAATTTTATTAATTAATATTTGCTGTGATCAGTAAATATTAAAAAAGAAACACACTGTGCCTCATTTTATATTTCCCTTGTCCTACAAATTTGAAAAAAATTGAAAATATCGAATTTTGTAGAACAATATAAGAGCATTGAATTATGTTTTAAAGCAGACAACATTTTCTCTGAAATCTTCGAATTGTCTGCAATACGTGAGAAATCGCTCATGGTTTACTCAAACATGAGATCGATTTTTGAACGGTCTGAATAGCTGTAATTGGTTTGTTGATCATGAAACTGTGCTGCATATTATTAAAAATATGAGAAAATTAGAAAACGAATTGGAAAAAAATTAATCAATAACTTGTTATATCTTTGACTTTGCCATAGGAAATGAAACCAAACACAGATGATTACTACTACAAAATAATAAAATTTTGGCAGTGAATGTTTTCTTACCATTATTAAAGTTAGATTTACCTCAGATAGAGATTTCAGTAAAAAAGTGTCATAAATTCGCGATGGCTTTCTAAATTGATGTTAATTTGGAGCATTTTGGTCTAATATATATGATCCTTGTTAATGTGGACCGCCCCATGGGATGGGGGATGTGTGGGGGCCTTATGTTGGTCCTCATGACATCTTGAGGTGAGGTGGTTGGAGATGAAATCTCTTATAATAATGTTATTATTGCTTTCCAAAATCAAAAAATGAAGATAACGCATCAATTCTATATTAGTATCCATAGGAAAGTCATCCACTTCAGCAGTGAAAATGTGATTGACAGTTTTACAACTCCTCCATTTCACAATGGTTCCTTTGCATTAGTGAAAGATAAACAACTTGTTCGTCAAAATACCGGTATATTTTTGAAAACAATATTCAATTTTTTTATTTGGGTTTGCATTGATAAAAGTTGATGTACTTTAGGAAAGAATTTTAGTGTAACCACTGGTAGCATACAGAGACCAATAATGGTGATAGGATACCTTCATTACTTGTATCAATATATAAATTATAAATATGACATCAATGGCGCGTTTGTGGAATAAGGTTAATATATTTGGAATACAATCCAATATGTATTGTTGATGACTAAATGACTTCTATGAAATTCAGTGCACTTGGGTTAATCTGTGTTTTCTCTACCACAATCCAACTCTGATAAGTAGATGAGTCAGATCTATTTTTGCATATTCACCTCAGTTTCTAGCTCTGAAATTAATGTTTCTTTCATATTCAAGAAAGGCCTTGCTGAGTAAAGCAAAATTTCAAAAATATAAAACATGCTTATGCTCATATGTTGTGGTTGCAGGCTTGCTAAGTGAATTTCTGAAATTGCTTCAATTTGTGAATCAGAAATGGCTGAAACTACTAGAAAGATAATTTGTAAATTTATTATGCTGAAGTGCAGGAAAATGTTATTCCATTTTTGAACTGTAGATTTGCACTATAATTAATGTTTTGCTAAAAGTACTCTGAGTATTATAACTTATTCATTATATAAGAATTGGAAAAGTATTGCTTTTGGAGAATTAATCTAGTAAAAATATGAGAATTTCAAAAAGATAATCACTTACAAAGCCAATGGCATTGTCTATCAGAGGCTTACGCAGCATTTTCTGACCAGGGACATCTTAGTCATGACCAAAAAGGGGGCGAATCCCCACGAAAAATTATAAAAATATCGAGAAAAGAGACCCTAAAAATGCATTTCACTACACTAGATTTTAAATTTTTCATTTTTTTACCGAAAATTTTTGTATTTATCCAGTCAAAGTCACTCTTGAAAACCTGATGGGGGACATTCCACCATGTCCCCCCCCTGCGCACGCCACCAAGGACGCCGCGAGAAACTTCTTAAAGGAAAGACAAAACATTTTTTGCACGTGTTTTTGTAGAAAAAAAATTTCATTTCTTTTTGAGGAAATTTAATCATTTAATTGAAAGAGAACAAGGAGATGAGATATTATTTTCCAAGCAGTTTATTATTCGAAGCAATATGCTAGAATCTGCTTTAATCTGCTATCATATGTGGAAAATATAAGAACATAGGGCTAGCTAGGGTTTGTTATTTTCTACCACTCAACTATTTTGGAATCAATATTTACCATATCAGTAGATTTTAAAATAACACAATTATTTACCAGATATTAATCAAAGATTTAACCTGGTTTAATGATTAAATTAAGTTTGGGGCAATTATGTTACCCCAACAACAACTAGAATAGGATTTTGAGCTCAAATCAAATAGGAAGAACCTTATATTTTGTGACTTTCCCACATTTTTTACGTACTTTTTGTCTGGACAACTAACTTTGCTTATTTAGATTCAACAAAAACATCAATAGGCTAAATTAATCCACTTATAACCTTTGCTTTAGGATGATTGCTAATTTGTTATAGTAATGTCATGCTTGAAAA
>CABFPE010000243.1:848601-866063 GCA_900660155.1 Hofstenia miamia
ATATATATATGTATGTGTGTGTATTTCACCATTTCAATCAAGCGTTCGCTATTTTGTGGTTGTTAGGCAATGTTAAAGCTTTCCTTAGTTCTAATCATTTTATAATTTATAAATATTTGAAATCAGTTGTTGATTCCATGCTTTCAGGCCGCTTTATCTTCTGGAAACTAGATATGGAAAAGTTTTTGAAAGGTTTTTTACAAAATGAATCGTTCAATTTAATATATTTAAAATTTTCATTCACGTCAGCCCAGGAAAGGTTTTAAGCACAGATTTTCCTCATAGTATGTAGTACATTTACCCATATGTTCATATGAAAATGTGACGAAACCGAATCTGGACTTTTTTTGATATATAATATACATTCCAGTAGCTTAAAAAAAATATTGAAGTTAAATAATTTAACTCTATTTCCACTAATGTTACGTTTACGTAACAAACTGATTTGTCCGCATTTGTCCGCGCTTTCTTAGAAACGACACCGCTCTGAATTGTCCAGCTTATCCAAAAGGATACAACAGATTTCGTCCACATTTTCAAACAATTTTCTCAAAGTTTATTAAGAAATTTGGAAATCCTTGGATGTTGACAAATCGATTGCAGTTTGGCAAAGTAGCTCGACTGCTAGTTTCTTAATTGATGGACCGTGAAAATCAGATTTTTCAGCCAATTTATTGCAGCGAAAATTGAAACACTGTAGTTAATTACTTAACATGTGCCTTAAACTCACTCATTTTGCAATTTCTAATTTCATGTGATGTTTGTAAAATATACAATTTTAGGGGGCATTTCTTAGGCCAAAGCCCAGCCGGTCCCAAACTTAGTTCATTCTTCAAGCCCAAGCCCGGCCCATTCAAGCTCCGGTCCGCTTCTATCACTGATGCACTTGATCAGGCAAGCCTCTGAATTCTTGTATTCGTTTTGACACTTTGCAAAACATTAAATTCTTTGCTGTTACGGATCGCTTTGTTACTTTATTTTTTGAAGATATTTGTAAGATTATAAACAAAAAATGTATAAATTTTTAGCTATTAAATTGTCTTGGCATTGATAACATTATTTTTCAAAATAAATGTGTCGTCATTTTGTTGAAAAGCGTAGACAGCATACATTACATTGATAGACATGTTTGCTATCATTCAAGAGACATTGATAAAATACAATATCTTTGAATTCTGTTTAAATGTTCGTGAGATTTTGTCAAATGTATACGCTTGTTTACTAGTTCTTGTCGCACAGAATTTTTTATTGCGAATTTTTGCGGGTGACGTGCATGAGTCCATTTCTTCTGAATGATCGTATTTTCAGGCTACTACGCCGTTGTTTTGAAAAATTTTTATTGCAATGATTACACGGTGTGACATAAAATTTAGTTGATTAAATTTTTCACTGATTTCCGTCAATTTCAGGCCGAGAATTATGAATTTTACATAGAAAACCACACTTTTGGAGTAATTTGTATTCTAAAGTTTAGAGAGCCTACATATCATATTACTTCGTTCAGCTAATGTTTACGACTATGCACGCATTTAACCATTGAATTTATACAATCTCTGCTATTCTTTTCCAACAATAATTTACTAAACTTAGTTTCAATTGTTGTGACGAATCACATTGGTTATCAGGATGGGAAAAAATTTTATTGCAATGATTACACGGTGTGACATAAAATTTAGTTGATTAAATTTTTCACTGATTTCCGTCAATTTCAGGCCGAGAATTATGAATTTTACATAGAAAACCACACTTTTGGAGTAATTTGTATTCTAAAGTTTAGAGAGCCTACATATCATATTACTTCGTTCAGCTAATGTTTACGACTATGCACGCATTTAACCATTGAATTTATACAATCTCTGCTATTCTTTTCCAACAATAATTTACTAAACTTAGTTTCAATTGTTGTGACGAATCACATTGGTTATCAGGATGGGAAAAAATTTTATTGCAATGATTACACGGTGTGACATAAAATTTAGTTGATTAAATTTTTCACTGATTTCCGTCAATTTCAGGCCGAGAATTATGAATTTTACATAGAAAACCACACTTTTGGAGTAATTTGTATTCTAAAGTTTAGAGAGCCTACATATCATATTACTTCGTTCAGCTAATGTTTACGACTATGCACGCATTTAACCATTGAATTTATACAATCTCTGCTATTCTTTTCCAACAATAATTTACTAAACTTAGTTTCAATTGTTGTGACGAATCACATTGGTTATCAGGATGGGAAAAAATTTTATTGCAATGATTACACGGTGTGACATAAAATTTAGTTGATTAAATTTTTCACTGATTTCCGTCAATTTCAGGCCGAGAATTATGAATTTTACATAGAAAACCACACTTTTGGAGTAATTTGTATTCTAAAGTTTAGAGAGCCTACATATCATATTACTTCGTTCAGCTAATGTTTACGACTATGCACGCATTTAACCATTGAATTTATACAATCTCTGCTATTCTTTTCCAACAATAATTTACTAAACTTAGTTTCAATTGTTGTGACGAATCACATTGGTTATCAGGATGGGAAAAAATTTTATTGCAATGATTACACGGTGTGACATAAAATTTAGTTGATTAAATTTTTCACTGATTTCCGTCAATTTCAGGCCGAGAATTATGAATTTTACATAGAAAACCACACTTTTGGAGTAATTTGTATTCTAAAGTTTAGAGAGCCTACATATCATATTACTTCGTTCAGCTAATGTTTACGACTATGCACGCATTTAACCATTGAATTTATACAATCTCTGCTATTCTTTTCCAACAATAATTTACTAAACTTAGTTTCAATTGTTGTGACGAATCACATTGGTTATCAGGATGGGAAAAAATTTTATTGCAATGATTACACGGTGTGACATAAAATTTAGTTGATTAAATTTTTCACTGATTTCCGTCAATTTCAGGCCGAGAATTATGAATTTTACATAGAAAACCACACTTTTGGAGTAATTTGTATTCTAAAGTTTAGAGAGCCTACATATCATATTACTTCGTTCAGCTAATGTTTACGACTATGCACGCATTTAACCATTGAATCTCTGCTATTCTTTTCCAACAATAATTTACTAAACTTAGTTTCAATTGGTTATCAGGATGGGAAAAAATTTTATTGACAGTTTCGTGAACCTTGTATAACAACCATGCTCTGTGCATATGACAACATTATTCACTTCTTCTCTGCAAGTAACAGCTGCTTATAAATGCATTTTGTTACATTTGTTGAGGCGAACGAAATATTCTGAAACATTAATTGTTTTTTGTGTATTGTATCTTGACATTCAAGTAATATATTCCTGCCATGTTATGTTCGAGTCCTGGTTAGTTGAAGATCACCAATATTTGTCATTTTCTATTCTTTGTTCAGCATGAATTAAGTAACCACAATATCGTATATCCTGCTATTTAAATGTCCTGATATTAAAATGCACATGTCTAACTTACAAAAAAATCTCAAGAAACAAGTGAGCCAATCTGATAGTGAATTTTTTAACACAAATTCTCAAGATCTTCATTATTCTTCTCAAAAGGATTTGAATTCATTAGTAGCAAGGATAAATCTTAGCATGAGACGAACTGGAATTTTCTTTACTAAATTGAGGAAATGAGATATTGTTAGTGATGATGTCTACTAAACATCATTTTCTGAAATATCAATTGAATGATTTTCTTAAAAATGTTGGTTGTTTAGTGATAAAAAAGGGAAATTTACACCAACTACTCAATATCAAATTATTTGAACGTGCATTCCAAAGTATTTAATTTTCTGAATGAATATGCTTAGATTTACTCTTGTAGCTGCAAAAATATCAATAAATTCTCTAAAATTTGTCTACTCTTAGATGTTTCCAAATTTTCTATTCGGCTTGCAGAAAATTGTTTGAAGATGTTTAAAACACCTGTTGAATTTTTATGGATTTCAAATATGAATTGCCTTTGGTATCCTATGAAGCATTTGAAATACTCCTCTCCTCAATATTAAAATTATTCTGATTTTCTCAGCCAATTTTGAAAGTCATTTTGTGAAAGTTGCGTAGCATTGCAAGTATTACTTCACATTAATGGAGAAATCTTTTTCATGCTGGCTAAATAGCAATATCAAAAAAAATTTATTAATTTCTTGAAAGTTTGTCATGAAGATGTTAATTTTGCAAGCAATACAGATCTCATTAAATTTTTTATGTGTCGTAATTTTTTGGTGAAATAATTTTTCTACAATTTTCATATTTGAATATTTCTAGCACTGGCTTGGCTCTGATGCCATTGTTTTTGGGCAGGGCCTAGGACCTTTACCTTGAGCGTGGATTAGGGTTTCAGTTAATTTATTTCAATATATAATTATTTTTTGACTTCTATCTTTTCCTTAATAATAATATCATATTTTCACCCTTAGCTTTGTAATTAAAAAGATCTGTAAAACATTTTTGTTATTACGAACAATTAAGATTAAGAATATTCACTGCATTGTAGGATCATAGTAATTAACAGTACTTTTGTGCGTATTGTATTTTTAAAAAACTTTTGAAATGTTGAAGTCTCACAATAATTTTGACTAATATTCCTAAATGCCCTCCAGTGGCATGCTGAGTCTTTAGTGGAAAAATATTTCCTTTTTTCACTTTATTATGTACATTCCAATTATAAACAAAAAATAGTCTTTTTATCGCAGTAGTACATTGTATTTTATAACTTTAAAATATAAAATTTCAAATTATCTAAATCCATGCAAATCAATTGAAGTAAAAATCCATATAAGATTAAATCAAATCAATGGACTGTATATCAACATGTTGATATTAATTCATTTCTTTGTCAACGGCAATCCTGCCATGCCATGTATATTTAACATAAGTAGTATTTACGGAATCCTGTATTGCGACATTGGTTTAAATTTATATTTGATAGAAGAATTACAAAGATATTTAATTGACGCATCCAAAATTGTGCAGAGTCATAAAAATCCACTTTATGAATTTCATTACAAATATAATTGAATTTGATAAAATCCAATTACATTTATCATGTTTTGAGTGTCGAAATTTTGTATAGACGTACCGCCAGACTACTGTAATTTTTTTATTGTATAATACTGTAAAAATCCAGTTTTGTCAAATGAATGAATCCAACGTCTTAAATGTGGGACACGAAAGCAAGTTTATTTTACTGAATTTAAACTAAACAAACGGATTCACTGTATATTGAGGTTGATTCATAGTAGTTTATATTAATCTTTTAATCTGCTCTTCTGATATCTCTTATTTCTGATCTAGTTGGAATTAACTCCAAATTATCACAAATATTCGTTATGTCAAAAATATTCCTCCAACTTTAAACGACATTGCATATAAACATTGGACCAATGAGACATTTTCGATTTTTAAGGCATGACTCTCAAATAGTATTTATTTTGTATATGCGAGCCTCTCTACATATAGTTGTCAATTATTTTCAATAATTTAGCTTTATAGAATTTATTTTAAAAGGAACTATCGACTGCATTTAAAACGTAGATATTAAACAATAACAATGTATTAGTAGCATTTCAATTGACGGTACTGACATTCATTTACTCTTAACTCTCAATTCTTTATGATGTATTTGCTGATCAAGCAATGTAGTTGCTTCATTAATGAAGCACTATCATTTTGGTTTTGCAAACAGCTTCTTTATTCAAAAAAGGACAATAGACATCACAATTTCGGTAGAATTGGAAATTTATAACTTCTCTTATTTCGCTAGATGGCGTGCATCAAGTTCAATGAAGTTGCACCAAGACAAGATGCAAGATACATAACTCACACACATTGTAATTTAAAAATATTTTTTTGTTCCAAGCTTTAAAACGTAGAACGTAATGCTCCCAGTTTTACATTGTGTATTGGATTTGTTTTTCGTTTCACCCGAGATTTTTAAAAAATTAAGTGGTTAAATATTTAAATATGAGTGCATTCTCCAATTGCAAAAAAACAACTTACTGCAATAAGTGTACTTGTTTTTCGATTGAATTACTAAGCCATCGCGCATTGCCTAATTTACACTGTAGTTGTTGGATTCATGCTATTTTATATTATTAACACAGGGATTTCGGATTTGTCATTGAATTTAAAAAAATAATATCAAATCATGCGCAATTGTTTAAAACAGAGTTCTCCGATTAAGCTACGTTTACACGATAAGGTTTCCCTTTAGACTTTCCCGTATGTAAGGGAAAACTTATCATGTAAACGCAAATTAACTTACGATTTCCTAGAATGTTGGTAAGTTTTGCGGTTAAGAAAATAAGTCATGAGGGAAAAATTTGGAATACCTTATAGGTTTTTGTATTTTAAAACAAATCTGATTGGGGAAAGCTATTTGAAATTAACTTAAACCAATGGCATTGCTCACTGTAGCTACCTTTGCAACAAAGACATTTGCAAGCGGCATTACAGAATAACAATGACGTAGAAACACGAAAAAGTTATCAGGAAAAACTTACGCAACTGATGTTTAGTCAATCTTATATTTGCTTCATAAATATAGTCATAAGTGAAAACTTATCGTGCAAATGGGCCTTTATGCGTTTTTTTCGGTGTACTTCTTATAAATCATTAGAAACATCGGAAAGCATAGTGAGGAGGAATTGTGTATGCTCCAATTTCGTTAAGTTAATTGCAAGAGTGTGTTGTGATTGAGATTAAAGTTCATCCAATAGGATTCATGGGGACTTCCCAATCCAAACAAAACAACGCTAATCTTTTTATTATTAGTGATCGCAGCCAATGACATCCACTTCAAACAATCAGAATAATTATTACTACTACTTTTGCTTCCTCATCTCAGAAATACTTCTGCATCAAACTGCATTAGTAAACAATAAACAACTTGTCAAAAATTATGTTTCGAAGTTCGGATTTCCTAAATGAACAATCAGATTGATTCTTCAACAAAATAAATGGGAAGGTGGGCGAATGATAAGAACCATAGTTAGTGTAAACATTTACATACACATGATTTTCATCGCGAGGATGCGAGCTAACACATAGAGATCCTCACAGAAATGTTCATGGGGTGGTGTGGGAGTGGGAATCAAACTTCTGCCCCATGGACAAGTCTGCCGTTTTTCTTGTTAAGGTAGAAATCTGTTGGAAAGTAACAACTGAGTTTTCGCAGAGCAGTTGACGAGAGCTAAGAGTTTTGCGACGAGGTGTGATGCTGTTTGTCATCACGAAGATAAATGAAACGAAATTTCTTATTCTTTTTAGAAGGAAACAAATGCAATGCATATAAACAACAAAACCTGGACCATATAAAAACAATAAAGTGTTTAGAATATACAATATATGAGAATAATTAATTCATCACATATGTAATAAAGTATCAAAAACAAATCACAAAAATATGATACAGACAACCTATTCAAATAGTATCAGAATCAGACTACTAAAATTTTATCGTATTTCGGTTGCTTATTTATTGGGTTAAAATGACCCAAGTGGCCATCTACGTGCACAAAACAGTAAATGTATATTTTTCAAGCATATATTATCTTCTATGGGGGCATACCGCATACGTAGTATATCAAGGCAAAATAAGTACACGAAGGAATTAATTTTTGTGTGAAGACCAAATTTCTTCCATTCATAATCATTGAAAAAGAATATGTATAATCATCAATCTGTGTTATGTATGAGCAATGTGAAATGAGTGGCTGATAATTAGTATATTTTTTAGCGTAATATGTTATAGGCGTAAAATGCCATTTTCAATGCGTTTTTACTGTTAAGAAACGCGTTATGGGAATACCGTTATTAGACAATTATTGGGAATATGGTACAACCTTCCATTAATAAATCTCGTGCATTCCATTATGGTATGGTTATGGTAATTATTGCTCTTAATCCATTATTGTTTTACACCCCTGGCTGTGATACGATTTCTTTTCGCATTTTATAAAGCATAAATTCGCACCGAAAATCACGAATTTGCATTTGCAAGATTGCATACACAGAATTACTTGTTAGTTAATTAAAGCCATCTATATGAAATGTTCCAGCTTGGTATCATTTCTGACGCTTTGACACTGTGAAATATCCTCTCTCTCTAGTACATAGATTAGAATAAGCATTTACTACAATATAATTAGAAATCAAGAACCATTTTGTTTTGAAAAATAAAATAACGATATTTGAAAAACAACGCGACGCTACAAAACCTAAATAGAATTATTTCCCAAGTTTTCCCAAAATATAAATGCAAATGATTTGCATTGTCACCATAACATTTACATGTAGTGCATTGTACTAATTCTGTAAAATTAATATTTTGCGAGCGGTACAATTTAATCTACAGCTGTATGCTTTTAATGAAGATATAACCTATCTTGAACCATATCATTATCGAAATAATCTATTTTTGATACAGATGTTATCGACGATAGTGCATTGAACAAAACATGCCTGGTTGTTTGCTATTACTGCTATGTTTTTTTTTATCAACATTCACATAGTGTATGACATAAATTTGAATTGCAATGAGTCGAGTTAATTTACACAAATTATCTATAAACGCGTTTTTCACAGAGTGTGAGCCTTAACTAAGATTGTTTATTTTGCAGTTAGAGAACTTAATCAAATATTTTCCAAATATACAACTTCACATTTAGCGTAGTAGTCAATAAATGTTTAGAAATTATACACGTTTGTATCTGTGTAACATGCCAACTTCAATATTTTTTCTGAACGAATTGTTAAGGTTGCTATAGTGTTCCTTTAGCCATTAGGCTTCGGTTAGACTATGTGATTGATTACGCGCGATCTGCCACATTTTTGTAGAATCGCTTGTCTAACCCCGAGATAATGAGCGAAGTGATGTGATTTTATAACTGTTCTTGCTACCAATCACATAGTCTAACTGTAGCCTAGGACATTATTATAAATGTTTCGTCTTTTCCCAAAGAAACCTCTTTATAAAGTGTCGCTCATGTACATTGCATTGGTATTGGTCTCTATTGAGTTGATATCTTATTAGTAATGTAGTTTCCGACCTTGTTCAATTTTTCAGTTCTGGTTCCATTCTAGTCTTTTGTTATTTGATCTTAATCCTTCTGGTACCGTCCTTGTAAATATTTTTGTTTAGCAAATATCATACAGATTATAATAGAATATGATAGCAAATATTGATTCAAATTAGTTTCGATTGAACTAGAAACGTTGGTACTGGAACCATTCCGCAGAGGTACCGATGATTATGGTATTGTACCATACCATTATGTACCATTTTATGGATACCATAATGGCATGGTAGAAAAAAAATTTATGGCCATTATGGATGGTAAACTTAAAAATATGGCAATAATGGAAATCCATAAATGTTTTATATATACACAATTTATAATTAGTTTCAATACAATTGTTAAATTTGTGTCATATATTTTACATTTATAATAATTGAATGGGTATAAATATTCATTTTACAAATATTTTGAACCAAAAAACATTTTCATAAGATGACCATTTTTAAGTGATGCAAAAGTTTAGTAAGCAGTTTCAGCAAATACTAAAGATGAAGTTGTTTGCTATTTGTAATAGTGGATTTCAAACAAATACTGACGATTAATTTGCTTCAAAATTTATAATGGTTGCGGATAACAAAGCGCGTTGCATTCGAAAACAAACAAAAAATAATTGGTTTATATTAAAATTTGTTTCTGAATGTTTCAAAATCGTTCTGCGACCTCGTGAATTGCTGGTGCCTTGTAATATCACTACAATTTCATATTACAGTAAAAATGTTTCTTTTAATTGCAGCTTGCAATTTGTTATTTATTATATATTAGAAATCACTCTATGTAATTGGTATTACGTATTACCACATGTGCTCTACGTATATTTCACCGTCATTCACCATATTTTACATAATGGCCATTATGGCCAAAATGTATGGACGAAATTTAAAATATGGCCATTATGGATGGCTAAAAATTTTCGCCATACCATAAACAGCACCCCTGCCAGTCCGAAGCATTCTCGGACTATCTTTTGATCCGTTACTGTAAGACTGGGGCAGGCCTCTCAATGGCTACTACTAGTTAACCCTATTTCCACTAGTGTTACTTTTACGGAATAAATCGATTTGTTCGCATTTTTGAACAATTTCATTTACGAAATATTGAAAGTTTTTACATGAGCCCATTTATGGGGTTGGTTTCCCTCATGCAATGATGAAGATTTTTTTAAAAGGGAAACCCGATTTTTGTAAAAATATTCAAATTATATCCATACCTAGTGTTCAGATAATGACACATTTTGGAGGGTTATTTTTAAAAGTTTTTTGTCAAATTCTTGTAGAATTTTATGAAAAGTTTGGAAAATAATTTCCATTCGTGCTTTTGTAAATGATTTTATACCGATAAAGTTGCCATACTTGCGTTTTGTATACGAAAGCAAAAATGGATTTTATAAAATTTATCATAATTTCATTTTTACTGCTAATTGTATTCAGAAAAAAATTCACATCTTGGAAGTGGTTCTGTCGAAGAGAAAAAATATTTTTAAACATTTAAGGTGTCCCTTTTTATAAATATTACGCTTTTTGACATAGAAATACCACCATGCATCTCCTTATTTAACGCTGTTAATCTTTTCCAAGACAGTGTTTGACTTATAAATAATGGTTCGCGAGGTAGCGTATAAACATTTTTCGTGTTGGGTGCATGTTTATCTAAATTGTGTTTCAACAATTTGAGTGTGCTAAAGCGGATATATTTACCTACGCTTATCTAGTTCTTATGTTACTGGCTCTCAAACAAATATTTATACCGAACTGAAGTGTTAATTTACGTAAATGTTTTAGTTTAAATAAATGTTAGTAAATATCTTCAAATCATCTTTTATTGGACATTTCTACTAATTTTAGGAAATGCGGCATTCTATTAAGCGTTCTTAGTTGAAACTCACTGTTAATACAACGATATAAAATCTTGAAATTATGTGCAAACATCTTTCTTTTACCAACATCATATTTTGCAATATACTGCATCTTCATTGTTACAATCAGGAATATTAAACGGTTCGCAAATTACTCTATCAAAACCTCGTCAACCAATTGAGTGATTTTTGGGAAATTTTTCATTAAATTATTAGCGATTTGTTCCAGTGGAGGCCCTACAATCACGGTTAACTACCATTAAGAGGTTCCAAAAAATTAATTGGCAATTAATTGGGCCAATTGATTGCCAAGTTATCTGCGATTAATAACTGCGCCCTCTACTTATTGTTCTTGATAATGATCCAATCGCCTTGAAATTTAACAAATAGATTCCCTTAACATAAAACATTAAATACACATAGCGATATTGCATATTGCTAGCATAAATTTTTTGGGCAAGGATGTCGACACAATTTCTGCAGGAAACAGAAAACGCAATAGGATTAAAGGATAGGTATTATGTGGTTTTTCTTTCCAAAGTTAGATTAGTGTACATATTTCCACTGCTAATAAATCGGATTTAGATAAAAATTGGACTTTTTGCCATTCTGATTCGTGATTAATTTTTTAATAAATGTGCAATATATGAAGTCTTTTCAGCGGAATACTGTACATTGTGCAATTGTGGACTGATTTTGTGTTTTCCTTTACGGTTACTAATACCTAACAGTTTCAGACAAATGGCACTTTGCTTTCTTTACTTGTTATTTAGAGATTTCGTTAAAGATATGCGAAATCCATTTAAGTGACTTGTGTTACGGAGATTCATGATTAAGCGCACCTTTGCCATTAATCTCAGCAAAACGTTTTTGCTACGGATATTCAGATGTTTATTTAACAAAATCACTTTTAATTGATGTTATCGGATTGCTTCAAAGAATATTAATTACGACTGTTTGCGGTGATGTCACCGTGAGAAGATGTTTCAAATTCACAATATTCATTTTGCATTTTTCGGATTGTCGCTTTTTACAAGTTCATGTTTCTTATTTTAATTGCAAAAGTAAATCCACAATAATATATTAATACCTGTTATTTAGGGGCACCGAAGCTACATGCCGCCGAGGCTCATCAGATGTAACAATGTACAACAGAAAATTATGCATGGACGACACCGGAACTTGCTACGAAGGGGTAAATATATGCTTGTGAAGTTAACTTAATGCTTTGATTTCCTCTTCCTTATCAAGGAGAGCACTGAATCCGTGTACCTTCCCTCTAAAACCGCGCCTGTGAACATGGGTCATGTCAATCAAGAAAAACTAGTTGAATTGCAACTACTCTAAAAGAAATTCAAAATTTAGGAAGTATCTTCTGACTACATCACTTATTCTTCATTTATTTATACCCTAAAGAGCGTCTTTTATAAATCGCTGTTTGCTTATGATTTTCGGTCAATTAATCCAAAAAAATTATATAAATGCACATAATCTGATGAACTGTATAGAAGTAGCATCATTATTTCATGAAATATAATTATATTTTTATTATGAAAGTCTTTATCCGGCTCTGCCTAAAAGAGGTTACATGGATTGGAAAATTCCATGCGGATTTCTGGGTTGTCCTCATCCGGGCGGATGCAGATCTATAAAATTGCAGATTCTTTGGAAACAATCTCGGATGTTTTTGCGGATTCACAATGTTTTTTAGTATTATTTATGTAACTTCAGGTGACACTTATTGACTGTAATTGTTTCTAGCACACACCAAATTTATCATTGTATTCAGTGGCGTTCGCGTACGCAAAGGCCCATAGTAGAATGTTCCCGTCAGGCTTTTAACATTGATTATGATCAATTGAATAAAAATATGATAAAAATTTTTAAAAAATATTAAAACTATGTTGGTCAGAGGTATTTTAAGGGTTTAGTTTTCAATATTTTCAAAATTTCACGGGCCTTCACCTCACTCAATTTCACTACAACTGAGATGTCTCTCATATATAAGAAAATACTGCGTATACCCCTGATTGTATCAGTTGACTTTTCTATTCCGGTTATTTCTGTTCGTCATATATTTCTAGTGCTTATTTTTCTCCCAAACATTTAATTTTGTCTTTGACTGTTCAATTTTGATTTTTGAATTTGAATATTGAAGCCATATATGATTTAATACAGTATTTTGATTTGACATGTCAAATCTATTTCTTTGTGACTTAAATGCGAGCATTATTGTGTGGGCATGCAAGTGCAAATTCATTCATTGTGGAATTTCACTACATTTTTTCTGCAAATACGCACATCAAAGCATTTGAAATTTTGCGGGTTTTTTTGCGAATGCTTGAAAGCATTGTTCAGATGCGAATGTGAAAATAATATTGTGCTTACCCGGATTGGATGAGGAGCAAATTTGTTTGAGTGCACACAGTGTTGGTGTGTTTAAATCGGATTTAAATCATTATTTAAATCAAAGCACATTATTCGTTCAATTATTGATTTAAATTGAAAACACTAAAAGAAATACAGGTTTTGAAGTCATATTCCTGATATTGGATGGAATTGGCAAACTCTAAAATGTTGTTTTGCATGTTATTTATCTTCAGTTTATTTAAAATGAATAAGTTATTGTATTTCAAAAATAGTAGTATCAAAAGGATTTCTAATATTTACTACCTTCAAAGATTGTCCGTGTAAAATTGAAATTTAGATTTATAAATCCGATTTTTTTATTCTTTTAATTTAAATCGGATTTTTTCCCAACACGGAGTGCACATTGGGAAGTGCCATCCATGCCCATCTTTAACCTAAAATGCTTTTCATTAGAATTTTTAATCCATCTGCAATTCATGTAAGTGATGAGTTCTTATTTCAATTGGAATTTCCCTCGAGATATTTACAGACAAACAATTTTCTAATAAAATTCAAGTTTGTGCATATAAATAACGCACATATTCTCGACAGATTTGAAAATGTCCTTCTAAAGTATTTGTTGCAAGCGGACGATATTAGACGTGTCTAGTTAAAAAACTAAAACATGGTAGCATTTTTCTTATCCTATATAACATGTGCACACAAATTTTTTTGTATGGATGATTCCTTCCATGTATTTAATCAAACATTTTCCAACTAGCGTAATAATATTTTTATTTCATTTGTATAAATCGTTTATAAATATACACACATGTTTAGTTGTAGGCGCACTCATAAATTTTTATCACCTGTATAATAAATCAATGGAAATGTTGATAATTTAAATATTAAATTCCTATCAACTGGATATTTCATTTTTATAGGATTTCGAAAGTATTTTGTCTAAATTTCAAATTTGTTTTCCAACAATATTTCCATTTGGAATTCTAGTTTCCCTTAATGAGGGTAAAAGGTTTTTGAAATGTGAATTTTAATCCGTTTCCTAGTATGGCTGGGAATTGATCAGTACATGCCGCCAACTTTTGATGGTTCTCACATTATACAAAGATAAAACCCAGAATGCAGGGTTTTTTCGATAAGAGCAACCATCTTAAAAATGTGTATAGAAGTTGATATCAAAAATATTTTTCAAATTGCTGATAACTATGAGTAGGCGCGTAAAATCAATAAATTCAAAATGTTTTTTGGAAAAAACATTATAGAAATTTTATTTCATAATGAAAAACGCGAATTTTGCGAATACTTAGTATGCTTGTAAGGTCAAAAAAGTAAAGAAAATTGTTTAGATCATAATTTCATTTTTAGGTCAAAATAAGAGTAAAATCAACTACATAATTAGTAAATTTCGACATTTTTCTGAAAAATCGAAATTTGGATTCAAAGATGATTAAGAACTATTTTAGACTATTTATTGGGTGCCGGCTTTATGAAAATTTTGGGGAGTCGGTTCGGTTCGGTATCACTCAAAATACCGCGGTATCGGTATGACTATGAAAAATCAATTTTATATTGTATATATATATATATATATATATATATATATATATATTTGTTGCTTGNCTCAAAATACCGCGGTATCGGTATGACTATGAAAAATCAATTTTATATTGGCCATATATATATATATATATATATATATATATAACATGAAAAACATTAAGATCAAATTAATGGTGGCAAACACTTGCTATCTAAACAATTAAGGGAATAATGAATGCATTAGTGAGAAATACTGTAAATCCTAGTGTATAAGCTGCACCTGTAAACATAACATTTTGCTTAAAAGTTTGGAGTCTAAAAATTATATCTGCAAACTTCTCACTAAGTACGGAGTTAAGGTGTATCTTATAATGCCTTAATGCTGGAAAAAATTATTCAACAATTCAAATTTGCACTTCTCGATGGCCCGTGTTTCAATGCGTGTGCTTAGTTGGTAATTATGTTTAAATTAAGTTTGTGAAATGAATGGATAAATTTTGGGAAGAATAAAATTAATTCCATAGCAGATGCGGGCTTGTGATATGCTGTACATTTGTAACTCAAAAAACAACCTTTAAAGTTTGGGGTGCATCTGATAATGGTGGCGGCCACAGCCTACTAATAAATAAATGTGTATTATTAGGCTGTGTGGCGGCTTATGCTTGAGGATTCCAATTTTGGCTTTATTAAATTGATATTATTTACCTAAAAATGCATTTTTTACATATTTTTTACCTCAAAATTTAAAATTTATTGGGTCTAAATTTTTCTTAGGTATTTATTTCAATAGTACAAAGCAATAATTAAATCTAAACACCATGGTTATATCAATTATACGATATTTTTTAGATTTCCAATATGAAAAGGAATTGCTTACTAAATTTTGACTTTATTGACTTCTGTTAGAACAAGTTATTACAAATATGCATGAATTTTACTGAACATTAGGATCTGACAAAGGCAGTAGAATTTTTAAATGCTCCACAGAACAATTTTTAATATGAAAAGGCATTTGTAATTCTGATTTTTAAGAAATAATTTCTATAAATATCTCGTATTGTAAAGGTATTTATGACAACATTTTGTACACTAATCAGCCATATAATGGTTACTGCATGATTAATAGACATTTCTTAAAAAATTTTCTGTGTTCCAAAGTGCTATATCGTAGAACTCGTACAGAAACATTTCAAGTTTTGATACTGTAAATATTAATTCAGGGGGCTTGCCAACAATACACATACTCTTAAATAAAATACCGATCAAATTTTTAGGTAAGATACAGCGGTATCGGTATTTTTCGGTATTGGCAAACTACCGGGGTATCTAATTCGTTATCGGTATACCGCCGGACCCTAATATTTATACATTAGGAAATGTCCACATTACTAAAACAACACTTTTTAAAGCATTTTTAAATTCACATTTTTTATTGAATCATTTATTGAAGTTTCTATATAAAAAATAATCACACTCACATTTTGTTCATTTTCCTTAAAAATTCTCCTGTGATGTCAAAAAATGGAAGCGCATGTAAATAAACAGTTTGGAAATGATGACCGCATTGGAAAGCTCCATTCAAAACAAATGTGTCTTAAACATTTCACGCGCATAATTTTAATCATGAAATTTTGTTATATTGTAATTACTCTTTGCACAGTAGGCAAATTAGTCATTGCTTATGGGGCGTAAATATATTAAATGGAATCGATTTACTTAGTTAAGTGTTTATAGGACATAATACTTATAAAATATATAAATTGCATCTAATACTAACTGCTCATTCAGCAAACTCAGCAAGAAATAGTTATGTAACTTCACCTAGGTACGTTGAGTTCAATGAATTGTTGAGTTTTTACTCTTGATAGTTTATCCACTCAAATAGTTATTTATTCGGGGTAAGGTTTTCAAAAATGTAATATAGACGAAATTTTTAGTCTGAGAATGCATAACTTAAACCAAAAGAACACGTAAAGATGAGGAAAGCAGTGCTTTATGGTAAGTTTTCCGAATAATAGTAGCAAATATGAAAACTCACAGGGCAGAATTTTAATTCTGTCGCCCAATAAGCGGACTCCACGAAATATGGTTAAAAAATTAGGTCCAGAAAATCGGCTTGTTGGCCGGAAAATATGTTTAGAAATTTATATTATCAAGTAGCATTAGATCAATTGTAGTGTATTGTTAAAATTCGTGCTTAATACTTACACTATTTAGAGATGCATAATGTCACTTTGCTATCACCTATCTGGATATTATTCATGTGATTGCGAATTTGAAGCTGCTCCGGATATGACATTTTCTCAACGTCAATGTCTTGTATGCTGTCGGAGTGATTTCAATTATGACAGTGAGTTGCCGTTTTATAGTCGAATACTGCATTTATATCAATAGAAGTTGTACCAAAGTGAGTTTCTTTAAAAGTATTTCTAAAGCATTTGGATTGAAACTCCGTTCACCCAATCCAGCGGTGCGTTTAGGAGGTGCAGGGAGCGGCCGTCTCCTTTTTGGGCCAGCTGCGACATATTAATTAAAATATTCTTTTTTCCTCAAAATTCAAGATCAATCGATTTGCTGCTAAAAACAGACGATTGCATTTTGTGGAAATTTTTCTTTTATTCAAAAAAA
>CABFPE010000243.1:866075-878426 GCA_900660155.1 Hofstenia miamia
CCCATTTTTATTTTATATTTCCAGTTGAGAAAAACTACTAAATTTTACATGCTCTTTGAAAACGAATTCATTTGAATTGTTTAAATGAGTTAATGCNACCAAAAGAACACGTAAAGATGAGGAAAGCAGTGCTTTATGGTAAGTTTTCCGAATAATAGTAGCAAATATGAAAACTCACAGGGCAGAATTTTAATTCTGTCGCCCAATAAGCGGACTCCACGAAATATGGTTAAAAAATTAGGTCCAGAAAATCGGCTTGTTGGCCGGAAAATATGTTTAGAAATTTATATTATCAAGTAGCATTAGATCAATTGTAGTGTATTGTTAAAATTCGTGCTTAATACTTACACTATTTAGAGATGCATAATGTCACTTTGCTATCACCTATCTGGATATTATTCATGTGATTGCGAATTTGAAGCTGCTCCGGATATGACATTTTCTCAACGTCAATGTCTTGTATGCTGTCGGAGTTATTTCAATTATGACAGTGAGTTGCCGTTTTATAGTCGAATACTGCATTTATATCAATAGAAGTTGTACCAAAGTGAGTTTCTTTAAAAGTATTTCTAAAGCATTTGGATTGAAACTCCGTTCACCCAATCCAGCGGTGCGTTTAGGAGGTGCAGGGAGCGGCCGTCTCCTTTTTGGGCCAGCTGCGACATATTAATTAAAATATTCTTTTTTCCTCAAAATTCAAGATCAATCGATTTGCTGCTAAAAACAGACGATTGCATTTTGTGGAAATTTTTCTTTTATTCAAAAAAAATTTTGTTTACAATTTTTTTCTCTGTAAAAATGGGTGTCAGCTGCCCCCACTGTTTCAAAAATCCTCTGACCTATGCTATTATCAATTTTTACTTTTCTGAGCTCATTCATGTGTGCAACATTGTTATAGATATTGTGTAATGCAAGCAAGATTAATTCTCTCTTGGTCTCTACCTTCATTTCACAATTAAGAAACACACTTTTTAACTGAGTTGAGTAAAGTTTTTATCCGTTGTATTATTTTTGCACATAAATATGTATCCATTCATAGGTAATGCTACAATCTTTCAATTTTTAAAATTAAAAACTCTTTAAAATATAAGGATCTCCAATCCAGTAATAGTACAATCAATTTATTACGAACAGTTTTATATTTTTTGGGTACTTCTTAGATTTTTTAGATTCAAAATATATTTGTTTTTTTTGAAGACTTATTTTCATCTTTATTAAAAATTTTTTTATATTATATTTTGCTCTCACCTTGAAGAACAGTTTGGAAAACTGGCGTCATTTTTTCAAGGCCGTAACAAAATTATTATTGTTGCAGAGAAATGCTATATGCTTATCACTTTTATGGGTCATTATGACATAACATATCGATGCATTAAAACAAAAGCTATCCTAGTATTTTCTTTGAAATATAAAAATGGAATAAATAATCCATTTATTCTCATGACACGGTAAATGCTTATAATAGATCATTTACATCACACCTGGAACAAGTACTACCAAAAGAATTACACAGCAAGACATCTAATATATATATATATATAATGAAATTAAATGATTATACATATATTTTTAAAATGTTCTTCCCAATCAAAATATTGATCTTTGTATTAATTCATATTCAAATGCTGATTTTGTTAAGCTTCAAAGTCATTTTACTATTTGCAAATATCTTTTTTTAACAATTCATTAATTTTTATGAATATTTATCATATGTCTCTAAATGGTGCTCCTACAAAAGCTAAGTGTATTGTTTTAAAAATTTAATAGTTGTTACATTCAAAAATGGTTTTTATGATATACAAATGCAGACACTGCAAGTTCTCAGAATTTACCAGGAGACACCCATATTTTTGTTGTCATTCATGCATCCTGCATATAATGACTTTCTTCCCGCATATTTTAAATTCAAATTGTTCATGATATTTTATAATTACATTGAATGGTATTCAATTTATAAAATTTTCACTGGTTGAATGGTCTATTGTGACGCTAAAGCTGCTATGTCAATTATAAATAGTATATTTCACTAAAAATGAATAGTATGAAAATGTATGTAATGAGTTTTAAAGTTCCATTTCATTGTTGAATTGCAAATAGTAAAAACACGTTGTTTTGAACCACATAACTGGCGTTCGTCTTAAATTTAAATAGAAATGCAATGCTTGCAACCTCTTAACGAGGAAATCAGGCAAATTTTTAAAATTAAAGGATGAACTTCATAAATATTTTCATCCTATGGTATGTACTCATGTACTCATTTAAATATATTATAAAATACATTTCTTTTTTGTATATGTAATTATGTAAGCATTTTTGAGAAAATATAGGATAAACTTTTTCTGCATCCGCCCTGTTTAAGACATGACAAAATGAAAAGTTCAGTTTCTGTAGTATCAAAAATGGTCTTATTTGACTTCTAACTCCAATTATTTCTCAAGATATGCCCAATTTGAAACTTGTGAATTTCAAGTTTTTGAAACGTAGGTTATTTTTCCGAGAAAATTTGAGTCCACCATAAAATTTGGTCAAAATTTCTTTTGAAAACCTATAAATATGTCCTATAAGTCTCTAAGGTAAGGCCAAATGCCCAAAATTTTATTCAATATATAAAATGGGAATGTGGACAGGTTTTGGACATATTTTTATGAGTTTTCCACAAAATGTACTGTAAAATTTTAATCAAAAATGCCATCCCCCCGCTGATAAATTGTAATGAACATTTAGGGCTATTAAAATCCATTTGGGTAAAAAATTTACTCTGGGGAAGCATTTTAATTCCTTTATATTGAAAAATGTTGGCTAGGCTAAATTTTCCGTAATTTGGGACAACCTTCAATTCCTTTTGAATCAAAAATCCCAATTCATGTAATTTTCACTCAAACTACATGATCCAGCCCATTATATTACACCATTCAATTATATTGCATCATCCCAGATTACCCAATTATATTGCATCAGCTCATTATATTTCATCACTTTATTCAACAAACACTTATTCACAGAATCACAGAAGTTTGTTGGTTGAGTGTATGATGGGTAGCCTCATGAAGAATGGAATGACCAACCTCACTTTATGAGATCTTCAAATATTCTAAGAAATCTCGATTCGACAAAAGACACGACTTTGGTAGTCTTCATTCAGATTTCATCAAAATTTAGTATCTCAACCCACAATTGTAAACTTATGGCTGACATCAAAGTTGTATTCAATGAATAATACATCCACAGCATAAAAAAAGAGAATCGTTCTGTGGCAAGTTCTTCCGCACCATCGATGAGAAGATAATTCTTCTTCGTCATCACTATGTACCAAAAACAAAATATCCTCTATAGAAAGATGGTGATCGTCAACAACGCCGTCGAATGAGCAGCTTCATGGAATCCCCAAAACACTTCCCCCACCGAAATGTTTGCTTTTGGGCTGAAGCACAAGTAACTTCAGAACAAACAGTTTGGCAATGTGGGTCAATCGATTCTTCAAAATAACTCTTATTGGTAGATGGAGACGTTTCGCTGGATGTCGTATCAGTCGTTTTTGAGATTAGCAAGATGTCGAAGAGGATATAGACTAATATCAGACTAATCTTGAAAGCAGGTGGAGCTGATGTCCTTTCGCCCTATGATAAATTGGTAGCATTTAGGAAGGAATGAAGATACCAACTGTCCAAAAGCTGGCAAATCCATTTAGTAGTGTCTGATTCGATTGTCAGAAGTGTCTAGAGTTGATATCATCTTACTTGCTGTCATCATTAGAATTGACTGCTTTCCGTGATCTCATAGACGTACACATAACAATACACGATGGACTCGATGGCAGTGGTGGACATTCTATTTTCAACCAGGTGGGTGTATCTGAAACCAGCTATATCATCATGTTCACGTTTCATGTTGAAAATTTAGATCGTCAATGGTGACGTTCTTTGGAAGAACCTTGAGGAGGGCCAAAAGATTGGAGCTTATGATATTCGCAAAGGTGTGGCACAAGAACCTATCACAACCGAAGACATAAACAATATGCATCCTCTTCATAATCTTCTGCGTTGTTTTGGTTGCTGGTCACATGAATTGGTTGAAGGCGACACTGGATGCGTCAAATCGGATAGCTAGAGCCTTGAAGTTCCTTAAACAGGCCAAGGAGGAAATTCAAGCCACGATTATCCTCGAGAAGGCTGACCCAACTGGACATGGTGGAGCCTCTACTACTGGTAATATTGCTAAGGTTATGCTCAACACCATTAATCGAAAACTGTTCACCCAAGTAATAGACAGCTGTAAACTGAAGGAGAAAATCGATCAACTGGTGCTGAACATAGCAGTCATTTTGACTATCATCAACTCTGATCGAAAGATGAAGTAGATCGGTTCAAGGAATTCTGCCGCATTACTTACCTCCATGTCGTGCTAATTCCTTGGATTGAACTTACTCCAAGTTCTCATGCTGTCTTGAGACACAGTGCTGAGTTGGTTGAGGAAAATGGCAGCAGATTAGAGTTGGGCGCCGCCGCCGCTGCCGACATATTTTAAGTCAACAAGCCAGCCGCCGGAATATTTAGATTGGTGAGCCGATTGATAACTAAAACTACATCAAGACAAACGAAATATGTCATAAAAAAGAAACCGCATTTAATTTCTTTAATGGGGTAGTGATGTTTAACATTGATTAGTTATTCTCCCCAACGTTGAAGCTTTTTTCTTACGTTTTATGTTTTTTATTACATTAAATGTGGTTTAGTTTTTTTATTGATTTTATTAAATTTTAGTTAAGGTTATGTCTTATTATGAGGTTGCTTGTAAGCGCATGATGAACCTTTTTGCAGATAGATAGTTTGACAATACTGCTTGCATCATATACGATTTTACAGGGCTATAGATAGATAGATAGATAGATATAAATAGATAGATAGATACGTTTATTTAAATAAAAATATATAAATTTACAAATAAAAAATAGAAACAAACGCCCAAGCAAAAATGAAGTTAGCTATTCTTAGAACAAAATATAAGAAATTGCTTCGCTCTTCTTTCTGTACGAAGAAAGGGAATGAGAAATTTACCAGACCTAGGTGAAATTGGGAGAATCAAATTATATAGCTGATGACTAGTTTGCGGCTAGTTGATAAAAGAGCTTCATAGCTTTATCTTGTCTGTAAAATTTAAAAATGATTTTATCATCGTTCTGAATTATTCTTTGTGCAGTAGTAATTGTCCGTAGTAATTTGTCTTCTAACTCCAAACATTTCTTAACATGTGCCTGTTTGAAGTTCGTTCGTAATTGTCGAATTTCCATAAAATGTCTAACCATCAATCTTTTGGCGCCAACTCATAAAAATCATATCCCAGTTATTGAAAATTATTTGTTCCATACAACACCCTAGAATTTGTCTAAAATATACATAAGCACTTGGAACTGGTGCTTACCCCGCATGTTATAATCATATGCCCGCTTTGACCCCCCCATTTATTCCCACTGTGGGGTGCATAATTGCGTTCCCATTATTTGGCTGATTCAGATTGTTTCAGTCGCTTCTTGGATGTGCTCGTCGTTAGTTTCACTTGTTTTATCAAGCATCTTTAAATTCTTGCTAAATGCAGTAGTTCAGTAGTTGAAATCAGACTTGTCAACGAGCCGAAATTTCTAAGCTCGGCTCGGCTCGCCACATACAATATTTCAATGAGACTCGTTTCAGCTCGATATTTGTTAGAAAATATTGCGCTCTCAGAATTTTTTCACATAGCTCTTTCTATTATTTAAAAACATTTCTAAATTAAGATTATAAGAAAGGCATATAGATTCAAAAAATAAGAAAAATTTACATAGTCAAATTAACAAGCAGCACTTGCGTAAAATCACTCGTTTTGGGCTCGTTGTATATCCGATAATCTGCTCAAGTTCGGCTCGTTAGAAGCTCGGTTCTTTGACAAGTCTGGTTGAAATCCAATTGTTCTGAAATGTAGAAAAATCTGTGTTTATCTTTGCTCTTAAATCTAAGCAGTTGCACTTTTCTTTTATTGTTGTTTTTAGTTCCTTGTCGCAAAATATCAGATATTAAAGAATTCCGGAATCTGACTGCCACAAATAAATTAGTTCGTGAAATGGTTGGCTCATTTTGTGGCGAAAAGGTAGTATTTTCAGATCATTTGATATTTAGTGTTCATAAATTGCATAAACCGTCAAATTATTGAAATATTTAGACGATCCAATAAATGCGTTAAACTTTCAAGCCATGTCTATAAAAGTTTTGTTGGGATCTTGAATGGCCTTTAGTTAGATCTTATCTGAATGCTAAATTAATTAACCAAATTACTTCTCGTCTTTGTTGAAATTTCAAATAGTGGTGTTTAGTTTTAATGCTCATTTTCAGAAGTTATTCCAAAAGATGTGTTTACCAAGTAGCAGATGCTAATAATTATATTCTAATGGTAATTTCATACTACTCAAATTCGTCCTTAAAATCTAAATTTTGACCAAACTACGCAACCTGAATTTTACTTAGGTATGATATCATTTTTGCAAAATTCCATTTACACATTTTCTAGTCGTTGAAATAGCCAATATTTCTCAGATAACTCACTGATTCATCTTGTCTATCTACGAACATGGATAAAATTTGTGGTATCTCCAAATCATGTGAACAAATCCTGGGCTATTTAAAACAGCTTTTGCTGTTTGAGTGAAAAATTAGCAGAAGCTTATAAATTATTGAAACTATTGTTAGCTGATGCCGGTATTTTAATAGTTTTCATAAATTTATTTAGGGATTTTGTGACAAATATTTTCGATGTCGTGAACATGACATGAATGGACCTCTTCAAGATTTTTTTGTTACAACTAATTTTTTAGAACTTCTTTCAGTGAGTGTCACTTTTTGTTTTAATTTCATTAATTGTTTATCTATATATACAGGGCTTATTCACCATTTACATATATATGGGCGTTTTTTATATTTTGTATATATGAAAATTTCTATATATTTCCTATTGCAGTAAGCAATTGTTAGATGTTTTCTTACTCATGTTCAATTCAAAATTAACAGCATTTTTTTGCAAAAACAGTTTAATATTTTTACAAAATCCGATTTCTTATTGAAAAAAAATTTTATTTAAATGTACTTCAGTTTTGGCACAAATCTTCATAGCGGCATAAGCGGGCCAACCCCATAGATGTGTTCATGCAAAGCGTTTTCAATATTTCCTAACGGGCTTGGATAATATTGTTTATAAACGTGGACAAATCATTTTGTTACTTAAAATTCACACTTGTAGAAATAGGGCTAATGAAACTTGGTGAATTTTCCTATCATTAATTGGGAGTCATAACTCCTTAGTAATAATTTAGTAAATATCTGCTCATTTTATGTATGATATTTTTTTTAACCGGGATCATAGCCTTCCAATTTTTCTAAAAATCTTGCCGTCACACTAGATGTTTCCATTTAGAAACATGAATGAAGCTGATGAGGGGAAGAAGGGGTGTCTAAGATAAATTTAACGTGAAATGATTATTGAGTGCTCCCTTATTTCAAAACACACTAAAATTTTGAGATTCGAGGACGTCATCAAAACTAATGATTACATCAAACTTCTTAAAATCCTGAATTTGATTGTACTGGTAGGAAGAATATGTGTACATAGTTTCGTTTTAATATCACAATTATATCTAATCTACAGTTAGATTGTAAGAGGAAATCTTTTCCCGCCCATACATGAGGAGACGAAAATAGCCCATGTAGAATAGAGTAGAAACAATAATTAAATGGTGTTAGTTATATGAATTTTACATTATTTGTTTTTTAGTACTCAAAATATCAGGTAGTTTTTTTACACGGTTACGTTTTTCTTTTTTTACTTGTCTTTACAATCAATTGCAATAAATAGATATGACTTACTATGCATGTCTTCCTTTCCTTATTACAAATGTTTGCATGATCGTGAAATACTGTCCTGTTAACACTATTTTATTACAATTAAATTATCAATAACCGTCAAACGAAGGAAAATTGACGAAAACTATTTCAACTTTACATCAGCAAAATTTTGTCCTCCACTCCTATTAAATTTTTTCAATGTAAATCTAACTGCCTCTGCATGTAGTAGGTTTCTGAAAATATTCAAAACAGTATTCGAATATTCTTTAAAAATATTCGAATGTTCGATAAATGCGGTTTTGTATCAAGCAATTATTACTGTTGAGTCAGGTCAGGAATTTTAGATCAAGTCTATCAGGATTAATCAGGTTCAAGTCAAAACAGGATCGGAAGCAGGGTTGATAATATATCTGTAGTTTAATCAGTTTTATATCATTTTTGGTTTTATTAAATGGAAAAGTCTTGTTAAATCGGTATAGTTTTAGTACCAGTACTTTACTTTAATGCTTTCCTTCTTTACAAATTTGATATGTGTCATAGGCTGACGTACAACATCAAAGATGATACATGGTGATAACAATATACTGTATTCTATCTTTGCAAATGTCAATTGCAAATGCTTTGTTTATTTTGACCGGCTTTTAGCTAATTGTAGGATTAAGCTGTTTTTCTAAATTGTACTAGCTAGCATTATATTGGATATTTATCAACTAGCATCTTAAATAAAATCAATATATTACTATGGTTGCATAAATGTTTAACCCTAAAACTCACAACCTTTTTTATGTACGTTGCTTTATTTTTGATATAGTAATGCTATTGGCATGAAGTTTGGCACAGAGGTACCATGGGATAAAAAGCTTTAAAAAAATTCCAAAAATACATTTTTATCCAAACTTTTTTGCTGACGTCAGCATTTCTTGCACATTTTTTTTTAAAAACGGCAAGAGATGTCTTATATAAAAGTGGTTATTATTTTCTGGCAAATTTTAATCTTTTTGTATTCAAAAGACAAATTATGAGGTCTAGTAATAACCTAAGGCATATTAATTTGTAGTTGTTAATGCTGGTGTAAGCATTTTCTTGTATCCATGGCAGTTTTTGATATTTCCATGTTAAAATAAAATAGTCATAATTCCTTGACAAAAAATGCTTTCACTCTAAAATTTTCACAGAATGTGAATAATAAAGGTATTAATAAAAAATCACATGGTGGGGTAAATTCATTACTCCAAGGCTCTGCTAACTTTAATATGAAATATTTTATATAATCACAAATTTTAAGTAATTTTTCCAATTCCTTAAAATATAAATTATGCAACATGCAGTTTTCTAGAATTACATTAAATATGTATATGTATTTTATCGCAATATAAAATAACGCGGCTGCATTTGCTTGATTCGCGCGGTAGTTTGCCCCGGGACAAAGCCCATCGTGTAACATTCGCTTAAGTGTGACAAATAATTGTTTACTAGAATTATTCTGTTGGGGTAGAGTATAGGGAATGAAACAGCAAAAATTAGCATTAAGAAAGCTTAGAATTTGGCATAAAAAAGATGTAGTTATTGATAGACGAATATTTGAATAATAAAATGACATTCAATTTTTTTTTGCGAACGAATATTTGAATATTCTCAGAAACTAGCATGTAACTCTAATGCGCGTTTTATGTAGGTACTCCAAACTCATTCAAATTTAATAGTTAAATGTTCTATATGATAATACTAAAGAAGCAATCTTAATAACATAATTTCAAACTTTTGATAAGTCACTGGTTATGGTAATCAATTTCAATAATTTATTTTTAACAAATATCTCTGTGTGATGCTATGAAACATAAAAAATTTTCAAATTATAATTTTTTATATTGATATTTTTTAGAAAAAATGGCTTATTTGAATTCGATTAACTTCTGTCAAAAAACACAAACCAATTCGCCAAAACCAGCCTAATCGTTAGGGAATTGGGTCAGGATGTGTTGACTAAAAGTAAATCTAAAAAAATTAACACAAGCATGCATTCATTTTTATGCTTTAAATATTTCCCAAATCCAAGAATTTATTAATAAGTATTGTCCAGCTCATGAATTGGGATAGATTGACCCAACTCATTTACTGTACTGAATTGACTACCAAACCAACTTCCCAGGTCAATTTATAATTTACAACCAATTTCCAAAAATTGTTTCGACCCAATTCCCCAATAATGAAAGCTTATTGGATTATCATTTAAAAATATTTTTATTCATATTCAATTATATTATTAAACGATTTCAGTTGACTTGCCTCCATGTAACATAATAGCCAACAAGCATACCGATTGCCTATAAATTTCTTTGTAAATTAGTCATATATATGCAATTCATCGCGTTTCAGAAGAAAACTATGATTATTTCCAAGTCAAACACATTCGATATTTCATTATATAATTTACAACAAGAGAAAGAATTAATACTGTACCAACAATTTATGTATGTATTTCTTCTCAATGCATTTGATTGAGCATTAGTGTGTTGGGAAACGTTTATTATTGATATTGGAATTCATTTTCAGAAGTTATTCCAAAAGATGTGTTTACCAAGTAGCAGATGCTAATAATTATATTCTAATGGTAATTTCATACTACTCAAATTCGTCCTTAAAATCTAAATTTTGACCAAACTACGCAACCTGAATTTTACTTAGGTATGATATCATTTTTGCAAAATTCCATTTACACATTTTCTAGTCGTTGAAATAGCCAATATTTCTCAGATAACTCACTGATTCATCTTGTCTATCTACGAACATGGATAAAATTTGTGGTATCTCCAAATCATGTGAACAAATCCTTGGCTATTTAAAACAGCTTTTGCTGTTTGAGTGAAAAATTAGCAGAAGCTTATAAATTATTGAAACTATTGTTAGCTGATGCCGGTATTTTAATAGTTTTCATAAATTTATTTAGGGATTTTGTGACAAATATTTTCGATGTCGTGAACATGACATGAATGGACCTCTTCAAGATTTTTTTGTTACAACTAATTTTTTAGAACTTCTTTCAGTGAGTGTCACTTTTTGTTTTAATTTCATTAATTGTTTATCTATATATACAGGGCTTATTCACCATTTACATATATATGGGCGTTTTTTATATTTTGTATATATGAAAATTTCTATATATTTCCTATTGCAGTAAGCAATTGTTAGATGTTTTCTTACTCATGTTCAATTCAAAATTAACAGCATTTTTTTGCAAAAACAGTTATGACATGACCCCCCCCCCAAATCATGAAGACGACCGTTAAGAGCGCTAATTTATCGATAATTCAGAACCTATGGAAGACTTTAGAAGACAATGTAAACACCAGATACAAAGTTTCATTAGATGAGCTCATGAATGTTATATTATTGGTAATAATGATGATGATTTTGGTGTTTTTTTTCATTTACTTTTGTGCTGTATACAGTCCAACGCAGCGAAGGAGGTCGTGTTTTAAAATTGCTCGAGAGGATGGAATATTATGTGCTTTGCACTCAGTCTTCAAAAGAAAGTATTTTTTTGCAAGAGAGAAATCCGTCGTTAGACGAATGGTTCCCTAAATTTAGAGATATTGTGATTTTTAGAGTTTATCTTGTCAAAGTTTTAGATATCAATTTTTTTAGTTGTAAATTTAGATAGAAAAAATTGTAATTTTTAAAAAAGTACAAATTTGATATAGTTTATTATTATTGTAAAATTTAAAACCCTTTTTGGTTGAATTATTTAGTACACATTGTCTATTCCTGGAATTTTTGCTATCGGCAGGATAGCTAGTACAAACGATTGTTCAAATCGTTAATTTGTAATTATAAGTTATATTTGATGCACATTACTCGATTAGTATTGCTTCTTTTTATTAGTTGTTTATCCTAAGTCTATAATTAATCTTAACTCCAAACCCTAATCCTTTAATTCGCTTATAATGTATATTCTGTATGCCCTCGTAACTACTCTAGATAACATTTAAAATGCTAAAGTATTGTCGGCATGCTACGTAGTTCAAATCCTGTAAAATTTGGTTGTAAATGCGAAATGATATAGTTGGCTGCAAAAAAAATGAGACTGAACACCTATTTTTTAACGCTTTGTGAAAACGTATTGAGACGTTTTAGAGGAAAACTATAAAAATAAAAGACAACGAGAATTTTGTGAACTTTAAAATGGTCAAACAAAAAAGTTAATTAATTAAACTGGTACTTCGTAATTAATTCAAAACACTTGCCAAACAAATTGTTTTGCTTTGCAAAGTTTCTACTTGACTTCTTCGGAATGGAAACGTTGAAACAGCTTGAAAACGCCTTTGCGACATCGCAAATTTCTCGATCAACTTATTTTCAAAAGCTGAAAAAAATTCGACAAGGGGAATCTCTCAAAAGAAGAAAAGGAAGTGGACGCCCTCGAAAAATTATTGGAAAATTCATTCAGAAAACAGTCGCAATTGCTCTCAAAAATCCCTATATTTCT
>CABFPE010000243.1:897009-911992 GCA_900660155.1 Hofstenia miamia
TGATTCTCTAAATAGATTATCTAGCTATGAAGTGTTAGTTTCACCTGGGTAGCGATATTACACCATTGTTGGTCAGGGGTGCCAGCAGTGAGCCATTGTTGGACCAATAATGGTTATTTCTAATATATATGAGATATACAAAGAAATGTAAATATTTTGCAACAGTCCCACCTTATGAATATTTGATGGAATATGCATATATTACATAGGCTAAAGTAATGTAATAGACTAACACAGAAAAACACAAGCGCTGAACATTTTGGTACATTTTCCAAACACAGATATTAGAAGTTTACTGTTCTCAAAAAAGTTGTCCCCCACAAGATTTGAGTGAATAACCATTTGTGTGTTTCTTATTGACGTAGGGACATAGAAGATGATTCAGTCGATATTGCTTCATCATACCTCTAAAATAACTTACGAGGTTTTGGAGTGTACTGAATGAGCTCTCATTGACAGAATTGGTTTGAAGGCCTCACCAAGAGCAACTGATAACCAACCAAATTTCTGATATCAGCATATATTTGTGTAGATCCTCAATCGATAGAATGATTTTGGAAATGAAGTTGAATAGACAGAGTAGCTGAATTAATTACTGTGGCCTTTGTGCACTTGAAACATAAAGTATGTACAAATTTTTCCCATAAGTTGGTCTGGCCTTGATCGGACCAGCTCCATCGGCCCTGTAGTGCAAACACTAGATTACTTTACTATAACCAACATGTCAATTTTATAATTTTCCATATTTAGATGCTCCGTTGTCTCTGAACATAACATTTCCTCTTCTCGTTATCAGTCGTTGTCGATATACTTTTTAATACATTTAAAGTTAACTTAAAATCGTTTAGAATGTAGGTTTTGAATTCATTAGAATATACACTTAAGCGGCAATTTCTAATTTGTAATTTTTTTGTTGGTTATATATTTAGAAAACAATAAATTCAAGTACGCGATTGCTTCAGAGGTTATCATTGCACTGATTTAGAAAATATCAGAATATTGAAAAAAGAGTCAAAATAATATACATCAATACATGTAATAACATTATGCGTGTCGTGTATGTGGTGAAGTAAGTGTGAAAATCGGCAAATATGTTTAGCATGCTTGTGTCTTCGTTTGGGTTTAAATGATGTAAATTCCAATTATGGAAAATATTTTTTAGTTAGCCCAACAACTTATGGTAATAATAATCATAGGTTAATTGCTCAACCGTAACGTAATTATAGCAAATTCCCAATGTACTTTGCATTATGCTTATCTTCAAATGCAGGAATTGTTTAAAATTCATTGTTGCAATATTACTTTCAATTGCTTTAAAATGTTATTTTAATAGATTTTCTACTAAATGCCTACTAATAATGTTTTAAAAGGAAAAAACTGAGAAAGACAAAATTAATGGGAAATATTGCAGTCAAGACAAAGAATAGACAATTTTTGCTCCGCAAGTCCCACACAATTTATATGAATGTCAAATGGAAAAAAATAAGTTACCTACACCAATTTCAATTGAAATTTATGCTGATTACAACAAATATAAGCGGTACTGATTTGTTAGTTCAAGATAAATGCTTGCGATTATTAAGCAGATTATATGTCTATTTTACAATGTGATTACAATGATATCTATACATATATAAATGCACAAACAGATTTTCACGGTAAACCTGAGAACGCAGCAAGACATGTGACCGTGTGATTTCAAGTTAAACAAGTAATCACCAACAACCTGTTTTTCTTAAATAGTGTGAAGCATAAGGTCCAAAAAATTGCGTTTCTTTCTTTGCGCGTACAGATCTTTTTGTGATATTTTCTCTTGTTGGTGCAGCAGAACTGGATACGAAATCACATTCCTTAAAAAATTGGTTTACATTTACGAACAAATGGTTCTCTCTGTAGCGACATTTTTGACAATTTTTATGGGCTCCTGGTGAAGACAAAGCCAACTTCAATGTAGTAATTAAAAAGTTTGAGAAGTATTTCATCTGGATAAAGAACGAAACTTTTGAGATATTCAAATTCTTTTCACTAAAAAGGGACTAGAAAGCATCGACACAATATTCATGATCTCAATGAGTCTCTAACACGCGACCAAATTATCATGACATTACCCGATGGAAATCTCCAACAAAGTCTATTAAAAGAACCAAATTTAGATTTGCAATGGTGCCCAAATTTTGTCAATTTCCCACGATCTACAAGATCAACTTACAAACGTTAAAAATGAAACAGACGAAATCGACTTTATCAGACAGTGATTGCAACAAATGTGGTAGAAGATATCATTTTGCAATAGTTTGCAAATCTAAACCACAGAAGCCCATCCGAGCTGTAAATCAAGTAAACAATCTTCAAGAAAAATACAGCAATTCATCAGACGGAAGCAGAAATTTCATATGATTGCGGTTTTTTAACACTTCATAGTATAAACGATTATCTGCCAAAATAAATTGAAACAGTAGCTATAGTTAACAAACGAAGAATCTGGATGAAAATTGACTCAAGTGCTTAGTGCAATGTGCCTTCATATAAAGACCTAAAAAATATAGGTGTAAGCAATAAACAGATACAAAATGCCAACTGTCGTTTAACTGGTTATGGTGGAAATCAAGTAGCTGTAAGAGTGTCATGTTTAGTACCTGTGACGATGGGAAGAATCAATATGACAAGAAAGGTTAAATTCATTATTTGTTCAGAAAATGTTACTCCAATAATCGGCTTATCAACGTCATTACAGTACGAATTGCTAAAAGTTAACTTTGTACAGGATAATATAGTTGGTACACTAAGCAAACAGGATTTTCGGATCAGTCCTGGAAAGTTGTATATAGCAAGGAGCACACTCATTTCTTCTGACCGTTAACATTGAAGAAGTTATTCGACAAATTTAAAAACGTATTTTCAGGTCAAGGTGAATAAATATACGAATATGATATACAGTTAAAACCTAATGCAAAGCCAGTCATTCACGCACCTAGATGTGTACCTCTATCATTACTAGACAAGTTAAGATTCATTGGTTCAAAATGATGTCATTTCTCCCCTAACAAATGAAAAGGAATCTCTGTAGTAGCTGAGAAGAAATCTAGAGATCTAAAATTCACTCTCGATGCAAACGAACTAAATTCTTCAATTATACGAGAACCACACAATGAGATCACTCTCCAATGTAAACTTGCTATTCAGTTTAATTGACTTGTCTCACGCATTTTGGCATTTAATACTGACCAAGCGTTCATTAGAGATATGTGCATTAAATACTCCTTTTGGAATGATTCTATTGGAAAAGCCTACCTAATGGATTAGCATCAGCATCTGATAAATCTCAACAAATGATTAGTAGTATACTTGGAGAATTACCGAATGTAATCGTCATACATGACGATATATGCATTGTTACAGAAGATGAATTAGCTAGTGATAACACAGTAGTATCCGTACTCAAACGAGCAGAAAAAAACAACATTAACTTTAATTTTAAAAGGTTTCAATACAAAAATACTCCGTCAAGTACATGGGATTTGTCAATAACAGTGAAGGATTCCGTGCCGATCCCGAGAAAACAAAAGTAATTAATGAAATGCCACTTCCTTCAAAAAAGATTGAATTACAACGATTCCTGGGAATGGTAAACTTCTTAAGATCCTTTTTCCGAAACCTATCAGACATGACTTATTATCTGCAGCAAATGCTAAATTTTAACAATGAGTGCAAATGGGGAAGTGAAAATACAAAAGCAATTGAGAATATAAAGATGTTTTGCACACAACCACACTGAATGACTTTGATGGAAAGAACAAAACGACATTACAAGTAGATGCATCACAATTCGGTTTAGAATTATGCCCTTTACAGGATGGAAAGCCATTTGGTTTTGCTGCACGTGCATTAACCTCCAGTGAAATTAACTATTCACAAATCGAGAAAGAACTTTTGGCAATCTTGTTTGTGTGTAAAAAATTTCACGAATACATCTATGGACCACACATAATCATACACACAGATCATAAGCCTCTAGAAAGCCTTCACAAAAGACCGATAAATCCCACCTCTGTCACTATGTTAGTTCAAGATAGATGCTAGCGATTAAAAAGCAGATTATATGTCTATATTATACACTTTCATTACATCATATCTACACATAAATGTACAAGCAGTTTCTCATGGTCAACCTGAGAACGCAGTATGACATGCGACCGTGTGATTTTAAGGTAAACACTGGTTACCATAATAGCAGATAAATCTTCAGTTAACGTTCTTGCTGCTGTTTGGTAAAACATTTTTTTTTATGCATATGACACGTAGTTTTGATTCAGGGCGTCACTTCTGGTGGCGTATTTTTATCAGTTTCATCTTCAGTCAATGCTATTGCTCCCTTTCCAGAAGGTGTTGAGAAAAGCCATAGGCGCTCTAACTCTGGAAAGATATGACATGTCTAAACAATGAAATCATTATTGAATATCAGAAAAGTGCATGGTTACAATATCGCTGTGTTTTTCAAAGACATTCAATGACTGGCCAATTAAAGAGAAGAATGGCAAGAATAATTAGCCAAAGAAATGGTATCTGCAGCTCTACGTTTTCCTCACTTTTTCTTGGGTTTGTACTCGTGGAAGCAAAATTATTTTCGCCAAGTACATACAAACCCCTTATATCGATTTGTCAAAGCTGATATGACAGTGATTATTATGCATCAGATTTTGATTTCAAGAAGTTTCCTGATGCTATTTCTATGTGCTTATTTAAGCATGCTGTTGGTATATTCATGTCTCAAATTGTAACAGAAGGACACACAGAAAGCAGAGGAAATGTTATTATGAAGTGTAATGAACATATGTATTAGCATGTTTGACTGTTACATCACAGCTTAAACCAAAGTTCTCTAATAGGAGTTTTGATTGTTATTTTACTCAATCACTGATGCCTTGTTATATACTTAAGTAATCAGAGCAAATGATAAGAGATTTGGCTTTGAAACTGATTGATTTCTACAGCAGTTTGCGCATTGAACTTAGATATTCTTGCTAGAAAGCTTCATTTTTGAAACGATATTTGCCTATATGAATGCTTCGTATTGCACTTTACTGGAAGTATTTTGTGACAGTGGTTCAACTTTTTATAAATTGTATTAGTTTCACTCGACATTTTTACTGTTCTTCTTACATTGGTCAAAATTCGGAGAGAAACTTCAACATAATTCATAGAGTGTAAACATTACTGAGAAACGATATAACAATAAAGGAAATGACAATTCATTGGGTAATGAAGATAGATGTACAAAAGTTTCTTTTGGAATTTTTGATATGGTTTTCTGCAAACGGTCATTTAGTAGACACAAAAATTTATATACAATTTTCAATCAACGCTTTGCTTACAAAATTAAGAGTAGTTATTTTATATAATGTTTACTTTTTTAAGCATCTACGCTTTGAGTTGAGACGTCTAGCAACTGAGTAGTGGCCAACTTATCTAATTAGTTTTTTACAATAAATTGTATTTCCCTTCGTATTACAGATCTATAAGAAATACCTAATGCTTATGAGAATATGCATTCATTTTCTTGAAAATTCTTTTTTTTTGAGTTCCACACCCCCTGAATTTCATCTCAGATCTACCACTCCGTTGCAGCTAAAATATAACAAAGTACTATAGGGCACAAATATTATCACAAACTATTGAAGTGGCTTTTTGTCATTTCATCGAAAGTTAAATAGTGAATAGTCGAAGCCTTGATATATTACATGTAATGGTGTGACCCATGGAAACACACCAACTATAACAGCAATAGATTTGATTACGTTTAAACCATGTCAACCTGAAAAAAATGCCCTATTAGTTACACAGCTAATAAAGATAACAATAAAATTAAAAGAACAAAGTTAAACTGGCAATTTACTAAAGTTTTTATGAATTCCATCTTATGGGAATTGTGCTTAAGCATTTTTATTTAATTGTACAAATTATTTCAATGTAAATTAAATCGTGAACTTCTCAATTAATATCCAGTGCATATATTTTTAACATTTATATCAATATTTATGGGGAAGGAATAAAAGTTTATGACCTAATTCAATACGACTTCATTTGTATTTTCACCAGATGAGGGCTTAGTTTTATTGGTTTATCTTATAACATAACAATCTGTTTTAATTTATGCATTGCTGAATATCCTTAGCAAAATTATGAATCCTACTGATATAAATTTTAAACTGAGTGGCAATTAAACATCAAAAATTAATGAAAAAATTGCAGTTGAAATCAATCTAATTGGAGAATTGTTTAAAGGGATATAGAACAGAATCTGAGAAGAACGCTTTCGTTTCGACTTAGATGATACGGAGTGATTCCCAGAATTGGAATTGAGCTGGGCCTAAAGTTGGGCCGGGGCGAGCTTGGGCCTAATGGTTTAATTAGTATTTGAAATACAAGAAAAAATTCACTTGATAACATAAACTTTGCAAATAACAAAAATCATTCACTTTGAATTTAATAGGCCCTGGATTGGTGGCTTGTGCAATACTTCCCACATCTAAATTTTGTCTGCTACAAGCAAAGAGCGTTTCTAAAAATTCCCACTTTTTGCTGATGTAAGTTGGCAGAAAATTTTTGTAATTGAATATATAAGAAATGATATCTCCTCTAAATGATAAAAAGGACGATTACAATCCTGTATAATTAGTTGTGGCAATATTTGTTACTAAATTAGTGGTGTCAGTAGGTAGAACTTATGAAACGTGACATATATGATACCGTAGGGTTACTTCAAAAAATAGTATCATTATAATGGCTCTAAATACCAATATTTTTTCACCTTCTGGTATTCAGACCACCTTAGCTCCTTGTTGCAAGCATACATTTAAAGATTAATAAACAAAAATAGAACATGTCTATATTTACTACCTCTGATTTTAAGGGATATATTGCTTGGATATGCAGGAAAGTATTATTTTCTTCAAAACATAACTTGTTGTAGTAAAAGAAATTAACAACACCTTAAGTAAAATTCTTGTAAAAACATGTCAAAAATTTTTATTGAAACTCCAGTAGTTTTGTAGAGCGTGTAAAAATACATATACAAAATAAAATAATCAAAAATCTTATGTTAATATAGAATTAATTTTTAAGAAATGTTTGGATAAAAGAGTAGCAGAAGATAAATGTTCTTGTTGTGGTTCCCTTTTTTGAAGTTTTGCTGATATGCAAACGGCTAATTTCAATAATTGATTTCAGTGCAAAATTGGCAGTTAAGTTTAGCCAAGCTCATTTAATAATAAAATATCTGAAGATCAAATATTGATAAATCTTTGTCAGTTATGCCAACAATCGGCATTATCTCACTTAAAAATATAATACTATCAATGGCAACATTTTTGTTTTCCATAAAAGTCTAGACAAAAGATTGAAACACAAGCAGTTTTCATTTATAAAAAGAGGAGCCACACATCATTTAAATTTGCACTCTGATTTTTGAGATTTTATTTTGTGAGATGGAAGCGTTTAACAATTTTAAGGAGAAACCAAAAAAAGGTTAAAAATTTCTATTGAGCAATTTAAGGTTAATCTTTGCACAAATTTGAAACAATTTAGAACATTTTTGTTTTGATTGGTTACATTTGTGCAAATGCACAATCAATGCTATTTGGTAGCCAATTGCAATCATTAACAGGAGGGGTTCACATCTGCTCCAGAAGGGTTGAACTCCCTATCCCCAGGCAAAGGCCCTGTATGACACGTTTATTTTATTAAGGTTAACAATGCAATTTGAATTTCAACTGAATTGAATTTAGCATTGTTGACGGACTAAAGCGGATATGCGCATATTATCAATACATTCTGTGAATTATCCAATCAAATTCATAGTGTAATGCTTTTTAGAATCTATGATTCAAAAGACAGTATCAGTGGCGTAAAAAAATAATTTGGGTCGGGCCGGGTTTGGGCCGAATAATTTATATTTTGAAATGGGATAAACTTGGACCCAAAAAATCGGCTTAATTCCAACTTTTGTGATTCCTATAATAGTGCAGCTTGGTCGGAGTACTTTTTATATATTTTGTACAATCAATGCCGTATATTTATGCAAAATATACACAAGGGCATTGCATGCAGATATGGAAATGATCTCCCTTTCTCCGAACCGAGACCGAAGCAGATTGAATATATCAGTAGCGAACCCGACCAGACCGGAACGGCTTAATTTAAACTGCAAAATTTCAAAGTCACTAGGCTTTAAACATTTTTTACGAAAAAATATTGAAAATTTTTTTGCTAGAATCCAGTTCTTCTGAAGTAAGCATAAAGTCAATATTTTAGAAATTATTACTAACGCATTCAAAGAGCACATTGTCAGTAGTATTGGAAATATTTGATAGCCCAACAAATTCAGTGTAGAGGATGATGTTTAATCAGTATTATTTGCAGCAAGGGATACATCGTATATGATCATGACTAAACCAAGAATTCTTATACTGACTGCTAAGTACGCCATAATTACATTTATATTGCAGCTAAGTGATTTTGGCAAATTTTCAATACGTCTAAGTAAAAAACCCTTAGTACGATGGGAAATACCGCTTAGTACTAGTATATAAATGATGAAAAAAATATATACGAATATAAAAAATGATCACAACAAAAAATTTTTAGTGCAAAATGAGGCTATGTATTCTCCAAATTTACAGTTAGAAGGGGACAATTGTTCTAACAAATTTTAGGATAAGAAACCCGCTAAGTACTATGGCCAAATACCACTCAGTACAAGAGTGAAGGTACTTAGCGGCAGTATATATATATATATATATATATATATATATATTTGTTTATGTATATGTATATTTTGAAAAGCATATAATTTTCCAACTAAAAGTATCCTGCAAGTATAAGCGAAAACACTGTTACAATACATAAAAAATTGCTTCAAACCTGTACTATAAGGAAAGTTGTCTTCAGCATTTTACTCACAGATCACCTTTGTATATGTTCCGCACAGTCTAAGGCTGGTCCTGACATAGTGAATTCTAATATTGCATCTACGGTTCATATTCTCTTGCTGAATCCGAATTGGTTCTCATTATATGGAGCGAGTGTCAAAATATTCTATAATTTTGTTTACATGGAAAGGCTTCAAAAATTCTTAAAAATTGATTTGCTAGAGTGATTGATCCATAGTTACTTGTATTTGCACTAATACTAGACGGTCCTCTTTCTTGAAATTAGAATTACGTCTGCTTTTTAATACATTTCGAAATATCGCTTTATCCATTGCAAAATTGAAATATTCAGCAGGTTCTCTATGTTGTTGGGATTAGCTGTTCATGATGAAAATTGGCATTTTTGATAAGCCAATAGATTTATGCATATCTACAAACATGTAAGTTTAAATTGGTTTTTGAAATTCTTGACGAGAGACATACAAATGCGTAGTCTGTAAAAAAATCTTTCCTAATATTTTTAGCTGTTTACTGATAATATCAATGTTAGACAGGTTTAAAATATGTGGGAGTAAAGTCAATATAACGTGAACAACAGCATGAAGCATTGTTATGAGACAAATGAAATAATAAAAAATTTAAATAAGAAGTTGAATTTCAGCTCCAGTCAACTTAATTACTTTTCTATTGTAATTATGGTATTTCTACAATAAAAAGCTTTTGCGGAAATTTGACTGTCTGACATTTAAGCCCTTTTAGGAAATGAAAGTCTGAGAAAAAGATAATATTTTCAAGATTGTTTATTTTCATGTGCATGGAATAAAATCTATAAGTTAATTCAGTTTGACTGCAATGCAAATTCCAACTATCATATAGGACATCGAACTAATACATTAGTATAAAAATTAGTACGTCAGTGCGTTTATGTAGCATTTAATAGACTGAGCAGTGAGCAAAGCGTGATTTGGGAATGGATCTTAATTCCTTGAAATATTGTTTGATCATTGATTCCTCTGACACACTGATTGCTGATCTTCGTTGAGTCTAATCAGAAGAGTGAATCCGAAGGTCGACCTATTTTCAGCGGAATGAACCCTTTACCGGTTTGGTCAAGAGTAGCAAAACACTGCTTGTGGGTATAAATTTGTTAGAATTTTTTAGATATGTGCGGGTGTGGTTGGAATTGAGCACGGTCGTTGCGGGTGCACAAATTTGTAAACTACATTTTCAAGAAATTTTGTCGCAAAGGTGAGGCTAAGATCTAAGCAATTGGTGAGCTATTGCCAGAGTTGCAAATTGCCACAATCGCAGGACCAAGTTAAAAACCCCAAAGCCAGTCTTAGTCCAGAATAAAGCATAAAAACGGTCTAAGCCTTTCTCAAAACAATGGCTCCCCGGAACAAGTCCAGTCCGGTCCTATGCGAACTGTAATATACAAGATTTGCGAAAAGTTAATAGACAGGTTTCTCAAAAAATTGGGAGTAGATTGTTTACAGACCTTTGAAGTTCCATGGCTCTTACTTTCATGAAATAAATATATTTTTTTATGCTGTTATCAATTGAGTATGTGAAATATTTCTTTCATCCCGTGTATATCTTTCAATGCTCAACAGTTTTCACCACGGTCCACTCAAAACGACATTCTGAATTTATATCCCTAACAATTGTGGGGATAATTTTCTTCACATACAGTGTTGCAGTATAATAAAAGGGGCTGGTCAAGCAGTAACGGAATTTCATTTTATGAACACAAAACTCGTTGGTAACGGAATTTCATTTTTACTGTTAAAATGGATGCTGCAATAATAACTTATTTTTTTATTGCAATGTGTTATGTGTGACCCTTTAGTAGGTTCATCAATGAGACATAATTTTTTTAAGAAATTCATTTTTCTCTGATCTTTGAACACAAAACTAGTCGGTAACGGAATTTCAAAAAGTTAACATGACTTTTACAAGTATGTATCATTTACATCATAAAATACTGTTTCTCTATAAAATACGCATATGATAAATGTTATTTTCCTTTAGGGTTAGTACTCTATCTTCTCACCAAATATTGGCATAGTTGATATATTATTTCCATTAAAAATTAAGAAACTAATTGGTTCTGCATGGTAATGGAATTTCAATGGCCCAATTATTAGGCATAAATTCTACTTTTTACTAATTTTCACAATTATTCCCCATTATTGCATTAATTTCAATATAACTAATGACCTAGGTGCATATAAATATGTATATATAAAGAAAAACAGCTTCAATCATAATTTTTCACTCTAAATGCTAACTATAGCGTGGTGACCAAGGCCAATAGCTGTGTTTGGGACAATTCTTAAATTAGAGTATTTTCAATATGCCCCCAGCATACAAGGGTTCAGAGTTCAATATGTCTTCTTTTCTTAGCCTCAAAGCCGGCCCGGGTGGCACCTATATTTTGTGTGTTTGTGTCATAGATGCCCATAAGTACTACACTGTAAGTTGGGCAATTTGCAGTAAATATATGAATAGCAGCTTAGTCCATCAACAATTTTAATTTATTTTTGTTGTAATTAGACTATGTTAATCATAATTCAACGGAAGTGTCATTTATGTCAAATCTCATTAGTCGTTCATAGACCCTAGTATGCGACAGAAAGCTTAACTAATGGTTTTCCAAAGTTTTTGTTTGAAATGCTCACAATTAATATTTTCATATTCTCAGAAACACTACAAATAATAAGTATATGGATATTCTATATTTTTTCTAAATACAAGATTATTCCATCTTGGGATTTTCTTATTGGGAGTAATTCTTGTATTATTCCAAACTCTTCTTCTCACTAGTTATTACAGCTTATGCATTGCCTACATCTATATTAAATTATTAAAATTTTTGTCCAAGCTAAGCAAGGCCCAATTAATAGCTAAAAATGCCTTCTAAGCCCAACCCATGCTAAAGCAAATATAAAAAGACCACTCAGTATATGGAATATACTGTATATAATCACATGACAACACCAAAGTAATCATCCGAGCTTTATTAACTACTTGAAACATGTTCATCTTGTTGTCTAATTCTATATGCAGGTATTATATAAAAACTCCATATGGGTTTCTATTATTTTTTTATTGAAATAGAAAGTTTTTAAGAAAGCATCGGAAATTTATAGTGAAGGGATTGCCAATGTATTATTTTTTATCATCGAAACTCAAACAAAGGCCTTGGACATGTCTGTACATTTTATTAAATATAATATACTGAACTCTCAAGTGCATTGGATATTTATGTAGTTTCTAAGTTAGCTTTTATATATTTTTCAGGACGTCGAGGTGACGTTCCACCGTGTGGGCTAAAGGAGAGATTTGGGTGGGCTGAAGCCCAATTGTGTAGTGCTAAAATTTTAACAAGGGAGCTCTTATAGATGCAAGCAGTCCAACATGTAGGCTCAGGCCACACAGGCTAGTTACCAAAGTGTTGTTTCTGTAAATGTTATTATGTGTTTTTGATTTTATCCACCAATCTTATAAACGTATTAAATTATCCTCATCAAAAAATATCTTTAATATTTCGCTTTGCTAGAACAAGTTTGGTATATTAGAAACTTTTATAAAAGTTACACACTGAAATTATAAAACTTAAATAGAGTTTGAGAAAAGCGCTTAAAACCAATGTAAAATTTCAAAATGTCATTGTCTATAAAAGCATTAATCGATTTGGATAGATTTGTGCGGATTATTGGCTATTAGTACAATCTTTATGTACAACTCGATACTTGAAATTATGTTGATACTCAATACTTAGTACAAGTCAATTTCAAATATTGGAGTTACTTCCAATTCAGTTGAGGATCTATGAATTTTAAGTAGGGTTGCCTTCTCATAGCACATTCTTACCAAATATTAAATTAAATGAATTTTATGAATGTATTTACATTCTCAAAATTTTTATTAAAATCGTTTCTTTTTAGAGCTAGCTGTACTCAGATCAGTAATTTTCCAACTTAATTCATTCTTTTGTAGAACGGATGATGATCACATTTTGTGTCAAATAATGTTCAAATGTTCGATATGAATATGCATGTAATCACAACTGCACTTAAACTTGGAAGGACTTCTTTGCAACTTGGATTATTGTGTACATTAAGTCAAAATGAAATAGACTTCATCTGCTACAATTTTTTTGGTTTAAATATTCCATTGCAAAATACATTTATAAAAACACAATGAGGTGAGTTCTATAGCAATAAAGAATTTATTTTTTATATGCAGCAAGTTGCTGCACAAATTTATGAAACTCCTCCAAAAAACGCGTATTTTCATGAGTAACATTTTTTCAATAGTGCCTAATAACCGCATGTAACAGGATCAGGTTAATGGATTTAGGTATTCAGTCATATTTTTGCCATTACTTGAACATATCCTTTGTACATCTTCTATGAATTAATCAACTTAAAGTTTACTTACTAAATCAGATCTCTCTAGACAAGAGTTTTAGGGCGGGATTCCTACTAAGAACTTAGGTACCCATTTAGACAATAAATTTAAGAACAACAACAGCTCGTAAACATGAAATTATTTAATATAACTTTTAAAATATCTTGCGAATATGACACCAAGGGAAGTGGTTTTTAATTTTGGGAGCTCTCGAAAAGATCACAATTGAATGATGATCAAAGATATCATTGATTTGCAGTTAGCTTCTCGAACATTTGAAACTTCTGGATACCTTCCGTTTCTCAGCAAGACATTAAAATATAGGCTAAAATTTGACTTAGACCTTCTTACATATGCGCAGAGAATTAAAATTTTTTTCAAGCAAGTTCATTAACAATTCTATCCATATCTCACTATTTACAAATTTCCTATTTGACTTGGGATTTCGAGGAAATTTATTGAAAATGTGGACAAAACTGTTTGCCTTATGTTAGGGAAAGTTTAAATTCCTCATCTACCTTCTAAAGAAATGTTGATCTATTTAGATGATAATGATAATTTTAGCTAAAGGTAGAGTTTATTGTAATTTGAATGAATTCAATAATTTAATTTCTGCATCTTTTTACATAGAAATTTAAGAATCAACTCGAATCATTAAAGGTCAAAATCCCAATTTTATGGAAATCAAAATGGTCAAAAAATTTTCTTTGTCATGTAACTTTTTAAAACAAACAGTGTGAGGCATTTGCGATTATTATTAGGAACCTCGTCAATAAAATATCGCCCTTGAAGTTTCTTAGTACAATTTGAAAGCAATATTTAACCAGGTACACATGTTTTCGTACCGAGGTACAGAATAAATTAGGCACCATTTTGAAACATAAGCTTCAAAATAAACAAATGTTTAGTTAAAAAACATTGTACATTAAATTAAAAATGGAAATTTTTGAAAAAATTATTTGGAGATCATACTTTATAATATTTTAGTAATTCCATAAGTCTGTGTGGCAAATTCAAAATCCATAAAAACAGTAAAATTGCTATATTCATTTTTAAATATATTCAAGCTATTTGCTCATTAGGGAAAATTCACTCAGTAGCGGTTGAATGATAGAGCTGTTTATAATGTTAAAATAAATCGTTTACAATACTATTTTAAACAGTTGTTATTATCATTTAAAAAATAAATCTACATTATTTTAAAATGTGTTGCTAGATGATAATGTCAAAATTTCTGATGTGTATCGAAGATTTAGATGCTTGTCGTAAACTATGAAAATTCTATGTTGAAAAAATAATGGCACGCATTATTTGAAAACTTGCACCTGTCTTGTAAATTTTTTTAATGTTTGTTATGAAAAGTAGGAGCCTCAGTGCTTTGAAGGTGTTCATGAACTCTGTATACATTCTGACTGCACAACTGTTAACTTTGTCGATATTTTGAATTAGAAGACTTAAACTTAGGCAGTCTATAGTTGGCTGCAAAAAAATGAGACTGAACACCTATTTTTAACGCTTTGTGGAAACGTATTGAGACGTTTTAGAGGAAAACTATAAAAATAAAAGACAACGAGAATTTTGTGAACTTTAAAATGGTCAAACAAAAAAGTTAATTAATTAAACTGGTACTTCGTAATTAT
>CABFPE010000243.1:917984-930317 GCA_900660155.1 Hofstenia miamia
TATATATATATGAAGTTGCCCTTCAATATTAAAATATGTAGCATCCCAGTATCAGAAGAAACGCAAGGTGCCGTCTTCCTCATTTAAAGATTATACCAAGAATATCGGTTATCTGGTTTAACCCAATAGATATCAACATTCCACAAGCGGAAGAATGAAGCTTTGGCACATTGTTGACAAAATACTATATATTTGTTAAGAATGATCGTTTCAATTTTAAATTAAGTTCTGGTAGAAGTGAATTGTCTATATGTAGTCAAAATATACATGTTGAAAATGTGTTAACCATTATTAATGAATTAATTAAATTTGATGCTAGAAATTTTCTAGGGATCTAGTGAGGAAAAATCCATGGGAAAAACTCACAAAACCAATCATCCTTGACCAATTCATTTTGAAAATGAATCAAAAATCACTCAAACATTCATATCCTGTGCATGTGATAACGAAAAATTCTAAGCGATACCTGGCTAAACTTCATAATTATGAATTTCCACAAGAGCATTTTGGTAATTGTGGATACAAGAATAACGAAATAAGTTACCAACTGTCACTTAGTTGTATTTTATATGCAATTTCACACAAGTTTGTAAACTTTTTCAGTGAATTGGTCTAATTTCTACATGTAGGTACAAATCACAGAAATCATTAACAAATTCTGAGAAATCTAGAAAATTGGGAGGGGGCTGGAGCGCGGTCACCAATGGCGCTATGGCACTGAGCGCTTTCTAAAGGGACTCTAAAACACAGCCGATAGATCCTGTTTAGTTCTAAAATCGATCAAAGTAATTTCAAACTGCAAACTGATTATTGTCAAGTTTGTATTTTTGATGTAGATGATTTAACCATCGAAAAGTTCAGAAAATCATGTAAATGAAGCAATTTTCTACAATTGAATCTTTGTGTGAAATGCGTGAATCACATCTCTCAGTTAAATTCTTCTATTTTAGAGTAAGCAGCTAAGTTGTCCATGGTTCAATTCGTTTTTTAACCGTAACTATTAACAACAAATGTTTCTGATATGGAAGTTATTACATAAACCAATATATATATTGGATTCAAATTCGGATTCTGATTTGTAAGTACATTCCCTGAATATTGGGATTCGAAATATACAGAGTGAATTTGCAAAGCCTAAATTTGCTACAGAGAGCAACAGGTAATATGAAAAAACATGCTCACATTTCTGGTGTCATGATGTCGAAGCCCTAACTCTTGGGTGAAGTGAGTGAAACCTACGTGCTAAGTTCAAAAACCTACACTCACTGCAAATCTTATCTCGTGTAATTTCGGTGATAGCAATAAAGGTTAATTTTAGTTATGAATGAAATGCAGTACAACAAAAACCCTAACCGTATACCTAACCTAAGTTAAAGTGGCCTGCCAGTCAAGCTGTACCCCGTCTGGGTGCCCTTTAACTACGCAGACGAATTTAGAAACACATAGTTTTCAATAAAATATTAAGTCAAATAAAAAGTAAAAAACGAATTTACTGAGAATTACTGAAGAGAATAAAAATATACAAGTCGCACATATTTATATGAAATAAAACTGGTTTGTAAACAAAATCATACCGTAGAAAAATATGGAGAAATATCTGATAGGTACAAATTTGGTCTTCTGCTACACTAATATTACCATGTCACTATTTAGCAGAAATTTAAAACTAAAAATATAGCACCCTTTGTTTTTTTTCTCAAATTAACAATTAAAATAATATTGCAAGATTAATATTTAAATTCCAATAAATAAAGAATTAAATGGGTTTAAAACCTTTGTGGCACAATAATTAGGTTCTTTGAGAATATATATATATATATATGATTTGTTTTTTAATTTAGTATTTTCATTTTAAATGAAAAATGGACACTAGATAATACCTTACCTGAACGAGGTTAAATTTTTTTGATTAGTGTTCATGGTTTACAGTGAAAAAATGAGAAATAAGGAATGAAAAACAGTTTCATTGTACATGTATTTTTCACTTCACTAACCTAAATTTTATATTGAAAAATATATTGAACAGAAAGATAAAACTAGCAGTTTGCATTACAGATTTGCTGTGTGTATTCAATTCATTTCATGATTTTCTACTCTTTTGAAGGTAACTTGTGTTATTGAAAATGGCTAAGCTCAGTTTCCAAATACAATTAATTTTTTGTTTGAAAGATTAATAATGACACTTTTCTTTAAACAAGCCGACTTTACACCTCATTAATAGAATGACTTTTAATGCTTTCCGACAATTACAGTGATTTCATTTATTTGAAATGAAAAACAAACAAAGCACCCTAAATTATTTACGCAATAACATTAAAAATAGTAACAATCCTCATCAAATTTTGGATCAAGGTCATTCAAAATTTTATTGTATATTTTGCTATATTTTTATCATGAGATAAAACGTATTCATTTAATAAAGCATTACTTTTTACTGTTTTAGTCATCTTGGCTTAAACTATTTTATCAAACTTTATACATTAATTTGCATGTGTTTTTCTGTGCTACTTATTTTGATGGACATCGTCTGCTTTCTCAAATGGGAAATTGTATCTTCAACAAGATCTGCCGAAAAATTACCTTAATATACAATATTTTTTTTAAACTGCATTACTAAAACACTCAATAATAACAATAATAATAAATAAGATAGTGAACATTATAAATAGTGAATATTATAAATAAAATTCTACATTCAAATCAGAGCTGAAAATGAAACACTTGTTATGATTAGGGCGTTTTTTGACCTAGAAAATTTGAAATTTTACTCAAACATTCATTTTTCCTTTTTTGATTTAAAAACGTATTTTTTTTAAATAAAAAATTGACCTAAAGATTTTTAGCTTTTGTAAAATTCGTGTATTCTGTGCGAAACAATCAACTAGGTAGTAAGAAGCACCAATATAGGACTGTACATTATCCTTCAAATTTTTATTTTCTTAAGCATGCTTTTTGGCATTGAAAAGAACCCTTCCATGGAAGCAGGAGAGTACTTGCTATTTTCAGCAATCCATATTCTGTGAGATTTAATGAACCGATTACACAGATTATTAATTAGTCATGTAAAATATAGTTTTCAATTTTGGGCGAAGCATCCAAAATTGAGGTTGACTCAAAGCATTTTACAAGTCCAATTCATTTTATAGTAATTTGTGGCGTTCACTAACGGTTGCATTATTGCCTCACTGATAGGATAGCAATTTTTGATCTCTCAACAATGACACCCTTAGTAATGTAATGTTATAAACATTGGCAAAATATTAAAATATAGTAATTAAATGTTTGCTCCAACTTATCTCTATTTTAATAGTTAGAAATTGTGCAATGATATTTTCTCATGCTTTTGTAACCAAGAAATTTATATTTTCGTAAGCTATAAACGAATTGGAAATGAGGGTCAAAACTTATAGGTATATGCTTCCTCCTACTTAAATTTTTGTTACAATTTAATGCAAAACTAATAAATTTCATCAAATCCTTTGCAATCGAAAAATGTTGTTAATCTTTATTAGTATATGGTTTTAATATCTTTTTATGAAAATCATTCATAAACTTTTTCTCTTCCAAAAAATTTGACAACAAAGAGAATTTAAAATTTTTTTACCTAATTCCAAATTTTGTAAAATTTTGACATTACTTTGTTTAAAATTCTTAAAATATGAATGCATATGCATTAAAACATTTAAATTTCTAAATATTTAGACAAAATTTACCTTTATGTCAATTTGGACTTTTCTTACTTTTGTTCGTCCTACTCATGACCCATGTGACCCACGACCCATGCTACTAAGGTTTTGAATTGATCCAATGTTTCATACGACATCTTGCTCATAACTACATTTTACCTTCAAAAAAATGCAACAGTAATTGTTGAATTTTGTTGCAGTAAATACATATTTGTTTTCTTAATAGAATATGGGTTCTAAGTACATGAACAGAAAAGGATTTTAACGAACACAAGCAAAAATCAATATCGCAATGTTAGTAATGATCATTGTGGGTCATTACCCAGGTGATAGTGATCCACGACCCATCTCAAATTAGTGACCCATCTGCAGCTCTATTCAGATATACAACTGGTATGATCAGAACAGAGTTATTAGGTCATGTAAAAGTAATGTTTTTATTATATAATACTGTTGCAAATAGGCATTCTTGCAATGTCATTTATTATTGTTTTAATTAAACCTTGATTGTGTTTCACACAAAGATTTACAATAAGTGGTTACTTTTTGATGTGGTGGAGCACATGTACATTACGAAGTTAATTTCCCATTCTAGTTGAATGCTGATTAATTTAGTATGGGGGAGCTACAAATATCACGTGATACTAATGCCTAATATATTTCGATTAAGCCGCTATCATTTTATTTATTAACACATATAATAATTGTCTATAACATAAAATCTCTTAAATATCCCTAAGGTGGCCGAGTTGATTATCAGCAAGCTGAGGAGAATTCCACAGCAGTACTCGGGTGAATTTACATGCACTTCAAGTCCAAGTCAATAACTTTGGTACTTCATTTGTTAGAATCGAGAAGTAATTTCTTATTGAACCAGCATAGAGCAAGTAAGAAGCACAAAGATAATCTTAATACTGCTCAAACACAACTTATTGAACAATTCTTGCCAACCAACACTAAATCATTTACTACCCGAATTGTTCAAACATTTCTTAATCTTCAGCACACTACAATGCACGAGCTCTTTCTTAGCATGAGTCACGCCGTCGTACCAAATTTGAGCAGATATTGACTGCTGAGTTCCAGAGAATTCAAACTGCCTACCTCAAACAAAATACATATTTTTTATTTTGGTTGAAACTAGAAGTCGATGGCTTTAACAAAAATTGATTCGGTTCGCATACGTTTTTGAAACTAAACCACGGGTTTGGTTCGGTTTTTTAGAAATTACACTTGGGAAGAAAAGCTTATTATTAATATTATGATATAAATGTCAACATATTCGATTCGATCAGGCCTGTAGCATTAATTCCCGCAAGACCTCCGATAACGATTTAATGTCACTGCGCAAACTACTGTTTAATTAATCGTGTTATGCACATGGTTGATTGACAGGCAGACTCGGACTGATAGAAAGTTGAGGCCTGGTGAAATATCTCTCGAAGAGTTCCATCCAGTCTTCCTGAAATTTTGTGAATAAAAACTAGAATCTTATGCTCTTCCATTACCTTATGCTAAAAAATAATTGTATTTTTTTGAAGGAAACTGCAAAAGTGAAGCGTTCATTTTTCTTTCATTTGGACAAATAGATTTATACAAACAGAAGTCACTACATTATTGGTGAAGTAACTGCAAACTAGTTGACGATGTCATCTGCAACAATCCCATCAAGAATTTCGCACTCAATTGACATCAGTATGAATGTTTCCAGATGATAATCTGTCATTAAGGACCGGAGTTGCTTAGAGATAATACTAATAAAAACATTCATTACCATAATGGCACTCACAAATTACTAAACGAAAAAGCGGAATTTCAATCATTCTTACAGTTTTGTGTGAAAAAAAAAACAAAAAATTTCAAACAAAGATGGATTTCTTTGTATATAAGATTAAGGTTTCAGAAGAATATTCAAACACCACCATCTTAAAAATTTAAATACTAAAAATAAATGAAAAGTAAATTATTGATAATGAGATTTGCGAATACGTATGCTCATTTTGGCACAACATAATTAAGCAGTACTGGATTTTTCACAATACTGGAGTTCAATTGGTCCTATTTCAGTATTTGGGACAATAAAAAATTTGCGAAAATGGGAGTTTTAAGTAGAATTAGAGCTTCAGAATAATGCAATTTTGGAGCTTCACTGTAATGGCTCATTTTTTCACTTTCAATAGAATAAGTTTTGCTCTTATAATTTGTAGAATAAAAAGTATTGTTTTGTGTCATATTCTTGTTTACCAAGTTTCCTGATAGATACCAAAAATTCATTTGCAGTTGAGGAATTGGGAGATCATTTGTATTCACCTGGTACACACAAAAATTGGCGAAAGTTTGGCTGGATCCCCACAAGTTGAGTTTTATTTTAGCTAACACCAATATGGCCCAGCAAATGTATATGATCCTTGCCTAAAGAACGACTTCAATTTTTCGGTTAACTAGACCACTGTTTGGTATGCTAAGAATTTATGCTAAAATTCTCCAAAGTGAAATTGAAAAGTAAAAAAGTCATTAGAGTGTTTAAATATTTAAGAAGTTCAAATTATATTTTTGAGAATATTGCTTAGAAATTCTATTGCATTTGTTGCATTATTAGGTGTTGCTGTGTAATAGGCAAACTAATTGTACAAAAATATTGCTCAATTTTTTGCCACAATTCGGTTGAATAGAACGGACGGGTAGGGCGGTGATCTTACTCCTAAATATTTATATTTTCTACTGCAGAAATGTCTAAAAATTTAAATTTTTTCCTCTTTTTCAATGTGAAAATTCAACCCATCGTTAAATATCAAGTGTTCAGTATGATTTATGTTTGATTGAAAGAACTACTACATAGTTGTATGCAGAACAAAAATATTTGCTACATCATTTGGCATGCATATTTAAATCGCCTATTGAAACATGAATTTACACCAACTACATGCAATTTATAGAACAAGCTGCCAATTTAAGTTCTCAAGACAACAAAACTTGGTGAATTTCAAAAGAATTTAAAAGAAAATTGCTTGGAGATGAAAACAAGTTTGGATATTCTAAGAGAGTAATAAGTGGAGAAAGTCCTAATTGTAAGTGTGATTTTATTTTTTATAATTTTTATTTTATTATATTTTATTTTCATAACTTTAGCTTAATTTTTAACTTAATTTGTACAAATAAGTGCATTTTATATGTTTGTGCAAAAGTTACACATATTTTAATAAAGCTTTTAACAAAAAAGTATCTATAAGTCATTGGGTCAACTGTCACAATTTCTAGGTTGTATAGTCACTAAGATTTAATGGAAAAATGTAGCCATGGCATTCTAATAGTTGCTAACAGTAGTTTCATATCCAAGAGTATTCAAGTCGCCGAGTCTCGAGTAGAGACTCTATAGTTTAGTAGGGACAAGTCTCTTTAAACATTAATTTTTATATATTCATTTAAATCTAGCAATTATCTTCGATCCATGTTTAATCTCTATGATGCTAAGGAATCCTGAATGGACTTTTAAAATCAAATTTGTAAAATTGGTAATTTTAGCTAAGTAGGCCATATTTTGAAGGCCATTGCTCATTCAACTTGTATTCAATCAGCACCTTTTTTTCACCTTCGATTCGATAGCGATCGATCTTGATTAAATCCGTTTCCATTTTCTGGTCTTGAAAAATATTAGGGCCTTCCGCAATTGAAATTTTTTTCCAAGATTTAAGTATTTTAGTAGTCCATATCACAAATCTACCTTGTCAAGTTTTTTTTGGAGTTGGTTTTATGGAATCTGCTTAAAATTTGATAAATGAATGTACAAGAAAGAAACATTTCATCAAAACTTATTGTCCTTTAAAATATTAAATATTTTTACGAAATTTGGCAATTTTTAGAGTATAGCTCAGTTAAGATTTTTCAACTTGTACCTAAATATAATTGTATACCAGATTTCACTTTTCAGACATTACAAAACAACGGAATGCGACTAAGGAAATTTTTCTATTAGATGCTTCATCAATTTGAAATAACGGTTTAATATTGATTTTAAGTTGTTTATATTCAAATGCTTACACTAAATATTTTTAGAAAATTGCATTCATATGCAGGGATATAATTTTATTGTTGTATAAATAACTCAAATTGGGCCTGAATTTTTAAATTATTACTCAATAAGATTATGGCTCTTAAAAAAATATTTTGATATTGATTAGCAATGTTGCTGGTAAAAACTGGTCAGAAACTGAACTACACAATATTCCATCATCTAAAAAATGCAATTTTCCTATCACATGCTTTGAAAAGACTAGTGGAATCTATTTGGAGTCAGAATGAAATTACCAATAAATTTGGTTCATTCAAGCATCTAGTTGAACTAACTTTTTATTTCTTTGAGAATTTTGAGGTGTGTGTTTGCATCGAATGGATGTGAATGAAAAACTACAGACAGATTCCGTGAAAAAAGCATCTCTAAAGATCTCATGTATTTGCAACTAGCCTGTATCACATTCTCTATTGGATAATCGTAAAAACTGCATCCAAATAAAAGGAGGGGATTAATGATCAACAAAAATTTTTCTACATTTCAAAACCAATTGTTCGATGTGTACTGAAAATGCAGAATGTAGATCTAAAACAGCACCAATATAGACCTAAATTTTTACTTGAAGTTGCAGTATTTCAAAAAAAAATTAATCCAATTCGCTATTTGCAGGAGCATTTGATTGTTTCTTTCGTTTTTTACTGTAATAATAACAATCTATTAATTATTTCTGTGCATAACACCCAACTGACGGGGAACTGAAGACTGGTTACTGACTAACCCACATATGACATACTGAAATTTTAAAATACTTTTCTTAAGCCATATTTTACACCAATTAGCAATTATAACCAAATAAAAAGAGGTAAATCATACGCAAAATTAAAAGTGTTTAACGTTATATACATACCACTACAGCGCTTGATATGAAGTGTTAGAAAAAAATACAGACCAGCTGGTTTCTCAATTTTTTTCAAGCCAGCATTGATTTACCGGGCAATCGAGTAGGTGGGCCGGTTTCCAACTCTGCTTCCAATTATCAATAATAGCTTTTAATTCCCTAATCAATAAACATGGTAAACCTTGATGAAAATGTGATATCTCTGCAAATTTTATCAATGTTTAATAATTTTCTTGATAAATTCTTTTAAATATTTCCATTTTCTCATCAGCATTTCATTTTTTTAAAAATTTTTCTAAGACTACCAATTAAATAAAATCATTACTAGTTCATAGAATTTTTAGTAGAATATTAACAACTGTTTTATAACCCTGTAAACATTTTCACTTTGCGACTAAAATTCGGTGCACACTTTATACCCACTGCATACATCTAATGAATATGCTCATATCAACGTTCATCAAGCATAGATATTCCATTACGACAGTAGAATGTCCATAATTGTAAAATGTACTTGAATTTCTCAACATGTCCTTGTCCATATTCCTTAACAATGGATCATTATTTTTGCTAACAACAATTATAATTTTAACATTTGTTGTTCGAAAACACACAGGAAATCAAAGAAAATTTTACTAGTTTTCAAACACTTTAAAATTTGTTCTGAAATTCTGCAAAAACTATTCTAATATTTATTCGAATATGCGACATTTCAATAAGTTAAACCCATGTAAACGAGTGTGTTAGTTACTTTCAAAATACATTGCGCATTAAAACGCATTTTTAAATTCCTGCAAGCGCGTTAATTTCTTAAAATGTGCCTTACAGGCGTGCGTTCTAAGATAATAACGCAATGTTTTAAGATATGAAATTACGATTTTCTAATGAGCAATTTATAAGATAACATGATATTATTGTAAAAATTTTATTGTTTTATTAATTAAATGCAATGTTACTATTAAATTTTAAACTTTTCATAGAAAATGCAAATTAATTTCTATTTTGCGATGTTAAAAAAAAATTCCTTTGCTACACATTAACGCTGCTTAAAACGCTGCTGTTAAGTCTTTGCAAGTGCGTATAGTTCTTACAAGGTCCGTGTAAATTTGGCGTTTCAAGTTATTCACGCACTAGTTAACATGGGATGTCGAAAATCGTACTTTTCTGATACTTTTGCGTAGTTAGCACCGAATGTTGGAATTAGAGTTTGATTATTTTTGCAAAAAAACTCTTTCTGAATCCTTTGAAAACTTGCCTCTTTTCAATCAATACTTTGTCAGAATCTTAGAAAATATTTTATACATAACTTCTTAAATTCTTAGAAAATCTTAGAATACATTATCAGGCAAATTTATGCAAGAGATTTCTAAGATCTTGGCAATTTTTGTAAGCTTTAAAAAGCCTAACATTACGCTATAGAGCTTGTTAACTCACATACACCAGTTGATGATGATTCTTTAATCATAAGCAACCAAGTTAGTCGGCTTATCTTTTTACTGTTCTATTTATGACGTTGTTAGAATAATCTAATAAAAGGTATATCATTAATAATTGTTCCATGTTAATTTCGATTTAATTAATGTTATTAACCCAATTAAGCAACTTAGGAATTTTTTGTTTAATACCTATTTTGTGGGATTGAATATGCGTATAAATAATATTTTCCATCAATCTGACAGTGGCGTATCCAGAAAATCCTGGTGGTGTGTATTTTAAAAAATGCCATTGAAAATATCATGATATTAAATTCGATCATAAACTCGTGGGCCGCTTTAAGGCAATGCAAATACTATGATTGTTAATGAATGCTCTATAGATGGTGATTATCTTTATGATCCAACTAGAAAGCTGTGCAAATGAATGAGATTGGTAGAAATGTTATTGTAAGGTGATCTGCTTAAAATCAGAATTACAGGTGAAAATACTGATATTTATTACTATAAATATACAGAAACTAAAATATTTGTACTAGAAAAAATAATCCTTACCAGCACTTGCAATGAGAAATATATTAAGGTACCACTTATTAACCCCTTAATATCTCAGTGTAATAATATGGTTCACATTTTCAAACAATTTCATTCAAGCGTATTAAGAATTTTCGAGATGCTTGGGCTTAGACCCAAATATAAGGAAATGTACTGTTCCTTTAATGGTGAAAATTTGTGGTAAAGCATTATTCCTGTGTATGAAGAACGTGAAAATCTTAACGATTTTTCAATAAAAAATCCGATTTTTTCCAAATTCTCCCATATCTAAGATAAGCCCGACTTAACTGACCTAAGATATGTTATGTTCTTTAGATGCAACACCAAACTACTAAAACCATGAACAGAAGTCAGAGATCGCAGTGTCCAACAATCAGCAATTTCGCGCAATTGCGCACAACGGTGCCGATTTTAGAACGTAAGTGGAAGAGAAAAGAATCTTCTATCTTATGGTGGTTTCAGATAATTAGTTTGTGAATTGAGTTCATATTTTTGAAGAAATCATTGAAGTTTTTAGAAAAATTTGGTTAAAAGCAAGTTGATAGATGTTAAAAATGTTAAAAAATTACCATTTCACCAATTGCAATGTGTAAGACAATGTTAATAACAAAACGATTTAAATAGATTTGCAAATATTTTTAAGTGCTTTTGGAACATAGATCGATGTTCCCCAGGTCTTCGGAATGTTTGGGTGAGGTATTGAAAAAATGGTTCAAAAAATATGCTGAAATTCAAAAATAGTTTACTATTACGCAACACTTCATGCAAATGATCACAAATACAGTGAACTAATACAATATATAAACAATTTGTTGACCAATAAATTGTATATAGTTTTATAAGTTCCTAACATACTAAACTTCTGTTCAGCAAGCTGAAAAATGAAAAAAAAATTTTTCAAGAACACTAAAATAGAGCGACATGTCATTAATTTAAATGGGGCGGAAATTTTCACCCCATGTCAATGTCTTGTGAGGGTATGCATACTCCCATGGCCCATTGGCTACACCACTGCAACCTGATGCAAATTTTGCATTATCAGTTTGATTTTTAAAATTACCTCTTCCTTTCCATTTTAATGATCAATGATCAATGATTTTGTCTAATAAATTCTATTTCTTTTATACAAGGAAGTTTGCGGACTACAAGTCAAAATAAGGCTTAAAACATCTGTATACAGAAGAAATTTTAATTAATTGCTGCCTGATTAGCGCATCTTTATTAGTGATAAGGATAAGTGGAATGAATTTTAAGAGTTTAAGAAAAAATCATTTTCAAGTACAAATTTTTTTCACAGATTTTCACCATTGCCTGTAAGCAGATCTCAATAGACTTACCGAAACTCTTTGTTAGAAAATATAGACAAAACAGCAAAAATATAGCAGAATTTATTAAATAATATTTCCTCACAAAAAATTTCATTATAAAAACGAGGTCAACTACACAGGTGCTACTATTCTTAATTACAAGTGAAGAGCTCAAAATTATTCAAATGTAAATTAAAAACGAGTTCAAAGCTCAGAGGAATTTAATGAATCCTAAATTGCGCCTTATACTATATTGGATTTAATGTTTATCGTTTCATAAATACAAGAAATGAACATCAAGACATAAATTTAGTGTACAAACTTTAAAATAGACCTACATTTCAATTATTTCTGCATTTCAAAAATAATTTTATCACTAAATGTATATATTATATGTAAATATATGAATATATATATATATATATATATATATATATACAGTACC
>CABFPE010000243.1:941439-954364 GCA_900660155.1 Hofstenia miamia
GAAAACAGGGATCACAGAGAAATTGTTCACAGATAGAGAGTGGATGACTCGGTTGAATTCTTGGATTATGAAGTTCCTTTGAATATTGGAATCATGACAAACAGGAGTGATTTCAAGAACATAGATGACATGAGGTGACAACGTACTTCTGAGATTAGCCTGCTTAACTTATATTTGAAAGACTGAGTGTCATTGGAATTAAGAGCATCTATAAGACCAGCATTGATTATGATCGAGTTGATATGCGTTTTGGGATACAAAGAGATTTTGTCAGTGAGCTTCTTTGTGTTGTGACCTGGATATGAGTGGATTGTAGTCGTCTGATTTGGAAGAAGATTTTGAGAACGAGCATACTTCAGAATACTACTGCCAATTAGAAATGTAGTAGTGTTAGGTTTAATAGATTTGACGTAATTTGATTTTGACTTCGGTTTTGGTGATTGGGAAGTTTTCTTAAAAGATAAATATTGACGNATTATGATCGAGTTGATATGAGTTTTGGGATACGAAGAGATTTTGTCAGTGAGCTTCTTTGTGTTGTGACCTGGATATGAGTGGATTGTAGTCGTCTGATTTGGAAGAAGATATTGAGAAGGAGCATACTTCAGTATACTACTGCCAATTAGAAATGTAGTAGTGTTAGGTTTAATAGATTTGACGTAATTTGATTTTGACTTCGGTTTTGGTGATTGGGAAGTTTCCTTAAAAGATAAATATTGACGTGGTGTAGGAGAATAACGAAACCTCGAGGTAAAAGTGACTGGAGATGCAGAAGTAGAAGTTTCGGCAGTGAGGACATTTGTTGGAGAGGACTGAACACACGCATCAGAGAGAGTATGAGTTTTTTCTTCAGAAAAGAGCGCAGTTTTGAAGAGATGTAACAGAGCCTCAGCGGCGAGATCTTTGTTTAAGTTAGCGAACATCTGATGCAGCGGCGTTTTCTTTTTATCCTTAATAAAAGAAGCCGCTGCATCGTGGGACGTAATTCCGCGGAATGAAAATGTTTTTTATGTAAATTTTTAACATCATTAGTTTAAATTGTAAATATTTATATACTTTATCATACATAAAACATTTTTGTTGTAAATTTGTACATCATTTGTTTAGATTGTAATTGGTTTTTATATTTTATTCTAAAACTATCATTTTTTATTGTTCATCTCTCAAAGTATTTGATTATATTGTAATCGTTTATATGTTCCATTTTAAATAAAACCGTTTTTTGTTTTATATATTTTATTCTAAATAACATTTTTTATGGTATACCTTTAAAAGTATTTGCTGAAATTGTATCCGTTTATATGTTCCATTTTAAATAAAACCGTTTTTTTTGTTTTATATTTTTGTTGCAATTTTTAATTGTCATGTTTTCTATTGCTAAAGTCATCTTGTTTTATTAATAACTAAGCATAGCGAATGCAATAACACTGTATAAACAGCATATATATGTATATATTGTATAAAGATACTTATGCACAATTTTTTATTGAAAATGAACTTCTTTTTATGATGTAAATCACTTTTAATGCATTAAATTTTTTATCGGTGTACCATGTCTATAATTCAAATACTTGTTCTTAAGTTTGACAAATATTTTTCTACTTTGGATTTGAAAAACAAGATGTATATTTTGCATACAACTTTAATATAAATATATTAGCGAAAATAAACGAAATTCAGCAAATATATAGACAGCCTAAACAATAAAAGAGCATGGAATGCATCAATGAATTTATTTCCTTGAATCATATTGTTCCATGTTTAAAGCATTGTTACAATGAACATGTCATAAAAATATCTCATCAAACACATCAGTTTGCCTAAATCCTAGAACTCAAATGGCAAAAACTTGGTCTTAAAATTATTGTGCTCAATTTAATTTTGTCAAAAACATTTCTTGTCGTCGATTATATCACTTTGCCCAAATTCTAAAAATCAATAATAAAAATTTTGTTAAAAAATGAATTTGCTCACTTTAGCTTTGTCAAAATCATTTCGTCACTAGATGACGTCCAATACAATCCGACCATTCCCACATGGCAAATAGCAATAAGTAGGGTGTCCTATTTCGAGGTGTCCCATTGGCACGTCCTAGCGCTCTTCTCTTACTACTTATGTTGCTTTTCATTTCTCAAGCATTTTCTAGAAATATAACAATATTAGTATTATTAAACAGTAGATTTGAGAACTGCATTTGTACATGTTATAATAACACTAATCTTCCCAGCGCTACTTCGAAGATACCAAATGTTTTTACATATTTTGGGCAATTTTTAGGGCCTTCAAATTCTTCCCATTCATAATTCTCAGTGAATCACAAGCTCTAAATGCCAGCGATATCTCTTTCTTTAGATAGACCTAGATAACACCCACCTAGCACTAACTTTCAATAAGTGATCTGCAAAGGGTTATAATATAGTAATATTTTAGAATGTGAATGTATAAATACCACTCCTCTGTCCTAGAGTGCTTTGAGATTTCTACTATCTTTCTTAGTTCATAAGCTATAGAACGGAAGTTCAAAATTATTTTGAAGAAGCCAAAAAATTTCAAAAATTCCATATATATATATATAACTAATATGGCTGTAACTCTGTTTATCAAGGTATAACTAAAGGACACCTTCAATTACTAGAATTTTAAAGTTCAATTTTTAACACTTTCCGCCTAGTTATCTTGCTCCTTATCTTTTTTATGTATACATGTTTCGAGTGTTTGAAATCATCGTCAGAACAAAATAACTAAAACAATATGGTGGTAAATACAAATTTTATAATATTAATATTGTAATTCGTAGATCTTATACGATATTTAGTTATTGACTTAATTGTTTATTTAATTGATTCTCATTAATTTCTTTTATGAATATAGCTTCTACAATTTGTGTATGCTTGGTTTTCCTTAAAATATATATATATATATATATATCGATATTTTTAATCTGAAGAATTTTTTGGGAAAGTAATATAAAGAATGCGCAATTTTCTAATTTTATAAATCAACGTCCTGAAATTTCAATTTCATAAATTATGCAATAACTCTATATTCTCAATGTCTAATTTACATTTATTACGAGCTTCTCTATTAAATTATTTGTATTTTTAATTGTATTTGTAGGTAAATTTCATAATTAATTTTCCCAAGGCTCACATAAATATACAATGACAAGACTGTGATCTTTTAACACTGGTTTTCAGTTATGTAAATATTTTACATGCTAATGGAATTTAAGACATGCATGGAGGGAAAGACTATTTAAAAAATTTAATAACTTAATCTATTCCCTTCTTCCTGCGTTATTGCGATCGATAATTCAACATCTTTAATGACTTCTTACAATGTTTCAAAAATAAATTTAGCTTTTAGCCATATTTACGCTTCAATCATCCAAAACTTTCTTTCAGACAGGAAATTTCAAGAGTTTTATGCTTAATCAATTTTGAATAGATAAATATGATTTAAGATTATTTTATATTATGCCAGTCAGAAAATTTTATGTATACTAAGAACACAATATTTGAAAAAGAATTAAATTTTGTTTTATCCACTTGCTTTATGTTGAAAACTGGGTTAAGTTTGACAGATGAATGTACGTGATTGTTACAAAAGTTCCTATGGACATATTTTAACTTATTTCTACTAGCGTTCCTTTAAAGAAACAAAGCAATTTTCTACATTGTTGAACAATTTTATTCAAGCCTACTAAGAAATATTGAAAGCATGCAATATGGACAGATCGTTGTGCTTGTGCAATAATGAAGTTTTATTCTAACAATTATTCCTTTTTTGAGCTGTACACCACATTCATCACTGAATATGACCTTTTGCCACTCAGCAATTGTGTTGTTTTTAGGCTTTTGCAAAATTTTAATCGTGCTGCAATCTGTAATTTTGTCAGAGTCGGTTTTCTAGAGCCCTTACGCCTGAATAATCCATATTTTCGTAGTATCCGTCGAATGCTGAAATCGCTGTATTTGTGCCTTCAGTCCAGTCTCGTTTTAGTTGTTTACTTGTGAGTTTTGAGCAAATAGTTGAAATCCTTCTTAGTGTTTGTTGTGATTTTTCTGTTTACTTTGAGGGCCTGCCAGGAGGTAATTTTCGCTCTATTCTGCCATCTTTTTTGTATACAGATATAATCGAGTGTACTTTATTTCTTGACATTTGTAACTGTTCCGAAATTTTCATCCCTGGCATTTTTTCGAGAAATTTCAAGATGGCAAAATTTCGCATTTGCGAGCTGTGCGGTTTTCCAGGCATACTTTCACAAATATCAGAAATATTGTCTTAAATTTCAACAAAACAATGACATCTTGTTGAAAATTTTGTTCTTTGTTTTTGACAAGTAGCTAATGACAGTTGTCAAAATGAGCGTTGAACTCAACGCATGAAAATGGCGTGATTGTTTAACACTAGAAAGACGAAGTGTGTCAAAATTGACCCCAATTAGAATCTTGTTTACTTGTGTATTCATTAAAAACAACAGCAGGTATATGCACCACCAAATAAACTGATAATCCATTTGAATTTGTATGTATAATTTTTTTTTCATTTTTTATAAAATGTTCTATTTTGAAATGTTGCATGAAAAAGAATCACAAGGAGCAATGGTCTTTCTAGTGTTAACATTTATGATCAAGGCTGTATTATTTAAAAATTTTCAGCTGCGAAATAAAATATTTAAGTTTGTTTCTAAATAATTAAAATTTGATTTCAATTTGCAAAATCAGCATAGGTGTACAAAAAATAATGTTGAATTAACATTAAATTAAAATTGTATTTAAAATTTTTTAATGTAAATTTTGTATCAAGTGGGCTCTTGTCCAAAATATTCCACGCTACGCGACTGCGTCCAATATTTTGCTTTCCGGAGAAAAACAGTGTAAATGCCTAAAAGAAAAAAGATTTTTTGGATTTGTAACAAGTCATGCCTACCAGTCGTTTGTGTACACATTGATGTGAATATTCTGCTAATGACATGGAACTCTTTCCGTGCAATTCATGTGTAGTCAATTGCATGCATCTGAAATATACTGGATTAAACAATCACCATTACATTTCTGGAGACCTCCTCTGGCAATGCGAGCACTACTGGGAAGATCAAGATATCGACGTGGGTCAGCATGTAAGATTTAATGAAATTTCTATCAAGATTTCCCCTATGGAATTGGTCATTACAGATATTAAGTTTGGAATTTACTTTAAACAACTCCCTACTTATACTAATATTCCAGTATCCAATATAGGAAGACCGATTGGTGCGTCAGTCGGCAGCATGAAGCTTAATCAAGATTCTCATTCGTATTGTTTTGTCTGACAAAAATTGTGTGAAACCACCATTGTTTTAGATATGCTAAGGTTGCGTCTGAAAGTCGAAAAAATAAAAGGACTATGAGATATAGTACTGAATATCCATGGTGATTGAATTTGTGTACATTTACGTTAATTATGATTATAGAATCTCTGATCAATATACTGTGTTCTTTGCATTGCCCACTCGGCCCTGCATTGGAGAGAGGCCTGTAGTTAGTACCAGGAGATGGACAGGAGTGGACCATGCATATATCACTAGATTGGTGGAGGATTAGCTTGAGAGTAGCAACTCAGTGGCTAATATTGATACGAAGATTACTTCATTTTACACAATGTTTCTGAAAATTGAGGATGATATTGCACCTATTGAAAGGACTATAATACGCTTGTCTGACAAGCCTAAATGGAAAAACCATGCAGTTCGTAAATAACTTAGGGTTGTAAGAAGCATGGAGAGTGCTTAGGAAAAATATCCTAGTAGGTAACAATATCCAAGTAGAGAGTACGCGAATTGTCCAACTGCTTGGTAAGTCAATTAAGGAAATATGCGATAGCTCCGTGAATTGCTTTAGCGCACTTAAGTTACTTAAGAACTAGTTGAAATCTGTGATAATTGACCTGTAATCAATTGCTTCAGGTTTTTGTAGTAATATATATATATATATATATATATATATATATATATATATATATATCACATAAAATTAAAAAAACTAAACTTCAAAGTAAAGAATGATTTTTCTGTTAATCTTAGTACTATAATGTACAAAATAATTTTTGTGATTAATTGCCAATACTTGGACCTTTGTTTGGTTTTAAATGAAAGTTTTGATACTAGCATCTATCTAAAGGTTCATAACGCACTAGTGTTTTAGCTAAAAGCAAAAGAATACTTAAAATATTATTGCAGCTTAGAACTTGGTATATTGAAGTTTCTAGATAAAATCAAGCACCTCAAAAGGCTATTAATCACATGGAAGGCATAGCAAAGTCAGCATCAAAACACTAATACACTTTAAATACATAGTAAACTTGCTGCAATTTTCACAACATTACATTTATAAACTGGCATTCTTTTTTATTTATAAATAGGGCTGCATAGAATTACTATAAAATTTCCAAATGGAGAGGATATGACGTTTTTTAAGTTAAGTATTTTTTTTTACTATTTATGCATATTTTATAATTTCTCCACGCTTCGAACCCCAAGCATTTGCAAATTTACAAAAAACCTATTTAAGAATAGCCCTAACTTTTATATATATATATATATATATATATATATATATATATATATATTATATATATATATATATGCATGCCAATATTATTAATGGGATTTTTATATTAAAACCATAGTAACTATAACTTACGTGATATGTTCAAAATTTAACATATTTGCATATTCTGTTTATCCATGTGTTTAAAATTTAGAATTCACTTGCAAAATTTGACTGCAAGCAAATAAATTGTGAACAATGAAAATTATTTTTATAATATATTTTGGACTCTCCGAAATTGTAAATGGTCCTTTGTAAGCAAACATATAAATATTTAGTTTAGAAAACAATCTCAATTTTATTCTAATCTAAGATAATAATATTGATGTGTTTTATTCAAGGAATTCTATTCATTGATACGGGGAATGGAATTGTTTAGTGAATATATTTAATTCCATTTTGCATTGAGAACCAATTGGTTATACATTGTGTTCATCCCATTCAAAACTTTTCCAATTTTGTTAAAATCGAAATTCAATTCATATTCCCACAAAATAATGAATACCATTACATGTTTCTGCTATTAATAGTCAAAAATTGCTTCACAACAGACATAATTGCCTAATGATTCCCTGATATGCATGTCAATTACAAATATTTCACCGTACATTTTAAAAAGTCTTAAGTTTAAATATTGGTTTTTTCATTTTCCTCACAGTTTCAACCTATATTTCAGATGTAAATTTGCATGCTTTTAAAAAATTGTCAAAATTGAAATATTATAATTTCATCTTCCGTAATATATTTTTATTAAGATACAGTCTAGACTCTGTGATCGACTGACCAAATATCGTACGCATCATCCCTAATCATCCTGCGAATTTCAGATGATGTGGAATACACTCACTGCTGAATTGAAAAAAATAACATCGCACAAGGAGTTTAAGAAAAGGCTAAAGACATTTTTATTTGATTAATTTGGTTTAGCTAGTTGTTAAAGTTGCGGTTTTAATACTATTAAATAAAAAAATAAATACTAAATAGCCTTAAATTTAATAAATTTCAGAAACTGTAATTTTTAATTAACAGAAATTCAATAGAGTAAACTAAAAAAGCAATTAATCGAAAACGTGTATTATTTGAAGAGAAAGTAGCATTAAAAATGCTTTAACACAAAATTTTTCGATGTTTGGATTTCTTAATTGGAATAATATTTAGCAATGCATGCAAAGCAAGAGTCCCGTTGTCTAAACTAGTACTTTGAAGAACTAGCAGGCTTCGGAGGAATTGGTGTGATTCTAATTGAGTTATCATTATCACAGTGCTATTAAAGGCCCAAGAACATATTTTTAATAAATTTACTTATTTTCGTTGACAAATTTAATGCAATTAATGAAAATTGTATAAAAATGACCAACGTTCTATATTAATACACAAATGTTTCAAAAAATGAAAGTATTTGTGAAAAAAATCATCATAGGGGGACACGATAATTCTGATGTATGCAATTGAAAATAGGCCGTCAAGAATATTTAGAAATACATTTTTACATTTTGAAGCAGCATAATTCGGGAAGAAGATAATAGCTTTAATAACTTACAACCAACTGTCACTTACCGCAAACAAAAATATAATAGGCAGTAAATTTAAAGATAGTAGTCTGAATTTACAGCTGCCATAATAGCATGTCTATCTTCTGCAGCGATTTACAGACATTTTAAAAGTTAATTTCAGTAAGATTTGCAAACAATAACTTTGCAAATTTCCGACTTAGAAATTTGCCGAAATTGAACAGATATTTTGAGAGTTATTTCAATTCACAACAAACAAGAATAGATAAACTGCGGAAGATAAGAAGGGATATGACATTGGAAGGAAACATTCAAGAAAATTTCAAAATACGAAACTAAAACCAAAATAAATGCTTTCCAAAATAATTAATTTACAAATTATTTTCAATGCGATAGGTTTTTCACAAAGTTTTAGTTCGACAATAAACGCTCCAATCACAATGAGTTAGCAAATTTTGAGGTTATGTTGTTGCCTAAATATTTTTTATACTTCAAATTTGAAATTTGAATGTTCAAATAGCAGTTGGCAGAATTTTCTCACATTCTTTAAATGGAAGATTAAAAAAGTTATTATGAAAGTCATCTTATTATATGAAATAATGAAGCTCTGGCGACATATGCAATGCAATTGAGGACATAACGATTCCATGTAAAAGGCTTTGATACTCTTCTACACGGTAGAGCAGGGTACTTAACATTAAACATTTGCTAATTCGCTGCAATAATTCAATTTTTTTCACGTAGCATTTTATTGAACACACAAGCATATAGAATGCTTGACAATGAACATAATAAAATAAGAAGTTAATATTACCTGATAAGATTTACCAAAATTTATCTAATGTGGAGCTTAATTTCATCACTAGGGTGATTTTTTTACCAACAATTTTGAAATGTTAACTCAAAAAATTTGAATTTTTTTACATAAAAACGCAATTTTTTACCTAAATAATTGGGGTTCGAATTTAACAATGGGGGCGGAGACCACTGAACACTCCCTCAAATACACTTCTGAATGTAGAACATAGTTTTTAATTTTTTGCCAAGCATCCAAAATTGAGGTTAATTCAGACTCAAAACACCTTACAAGCCCAATTCAGTTCAAAGTAATTTGTGATTTAGACAAACTTTTGCATGATAGTCTCATATTTGACATGTTCTTGTTCTCTCAACAATGACGCTTTTAGTAATATCATTTTTATAAAAAATGACAAAATATTAATTAGGAATTAAATACTTGCTCTAACTTATCTCTTTTTGAATAACTAAAATGAAATTGATTTTAAATTAAAAATTCAATTGCTTCTGTAGTAAATCCATTAGCAATCCCTTTTATTACCTTCAGATTATCTGGGTAATATTTTGCATGTTCCAACCATGATTCCCATCATTAAGTATGGGTTGGAATAACTTCCTGAACGAATTGAATTGCTTAGATCATGTTTCATTTTTTGGTTGCAACCTTTACTGTTGCCATGACATCATTCACTTTTGTAAATGTTACTCATGCCTGCTAGCACTGTTAGGGCAATTGCTGTCCACGTAATAGAAAGTTCGATCATTGCAGGATGTTTTGCCTTATTCAAAGAAATATTCCATTGAAACTTTGAAGTAAAAAGGTCATTCTCTCTTTATGGCTCTATGAACTGCTGAGCAGATGTTGATGATTTTCGCTTTGAAACATGTTAAATAAACATTCTCTGACTTTTTCCCATCAGACGACTGAAAATACTTGAAGATATTTTTAGTTGATTAAGGCTTTATCTAATTTAAAAGATTTTTCTTTTGGTATAGCATACATTTAGGAGCTTCAAATATAATATATTCATAAAAATAGCAGAAGCACCCTATGGAATACTTATTAGAGTATTGTCATTTCAAAAAATATGTTTATTGGGGCAGTGGTATTTTCCCATGTTTTTGTATGGAAGAAATTAATATTTTTACAAGCTAAACGAATTGGAAATGAAATCATAGACTTATAGGTAAAGCCTTCCTCAACTTAAAAATTTTGTTTACATGTTTATGTGCATAATGAATTAATTTTCCTATTTACTCTGCTATTAAAAAATTGGTTAAAAACGAAAATCATAGATAAAATATTTTTATTCAAAAAAATTTGAAATTTGGCCTAAAAGCAAATTTCAAAATTTTTTTACCTAATTACGAATTTGTAAAATTTTGACTTAATTTTGACCTTCACTTTTATAAAATGTGTAGATTAAATTGACTTTTTTTACTTTTGTTCGCCCTATTCATCACACTTGAATGCTGCTTTTCATTTCGTATTTACATGCATTTTAACACATATTTATGTAGAAATTTAGCAAATTTGTCAGCATGTAAACAAAGTATCAACTTTGCCTTTCAATTTTTTTTTCCAAAAATATCATTTATAATTCGAATTTTGCTGTGGAAAGCAGTAGCTATAAACTGCTAATGTATAACTACAGTAAATTTAGCTGGATAAATTTTTTGAAATTCTTTGGTAAAAAGTTTCCAAAGTTGAGCTTAGCATATGGAAAGTTAGCCAACCCGTTGAAATCGATTGCAAATTTTCACAAATTTGGAATTTGTTGGCTACACATACGAAATGTATTTGCTAAGGCAATATCAAAAGTTCTTTAAAACAACAGTTGCAATGTATGCGAATAAAGCATTCAATTACTAAGATTTAGTATCCAAAATTTATGATCAAAGGAATTATATGATGACATATAACTTCAGTGATTTAGTGCGTGGCTTTGAATATTTACTATATATTTAAATCATATCATAGGTATTTATAAACAAAATCAAGGAAATTTATTTTTGGACACAGTAATATATGGCAATAAATATAGTAGCAGCTGATCCGATAGGATGCATTTCATCCAAGTACAATAAAATTTGAAGAGTACGAGCAATTAATATCTACTAATCAATGAAGTTAGCTTCTAAATTTCGGATAGGAATTAAGTCGTAAATCTATCAATTACTTGGAAACAAGTACACATGGCAGATTTAGTAGATTCAAAGGGAAAAGATTCGTTTTTCCTTTGATGGATATACTACGCCCCTATGAATACTCAAAGTCAACTCTAGGTCGGAAAACTCTTAGGGGTCTTAGGAAGTCCTATTGGAAAAATTCAGGATTGTTTAGGAATTCTCACAAATTTGTAAACTGTCTTAAAATATTAGTTTAGTAACATTAAGCCAGTCAATATATTATTAATAGAAAATGAAAATTAATATTTAGCACGTGCTTTAATCTCCCTAATTACAAACAAGTAAGTTTGCGGTTTATCTCAAAAATAATGATAAATAAATAAATTCATTGAGATTGTAAACCCTTCAAAATTAGAAAAAATGTTTTTAAATACCATTTCAATTTAATTGGCTTACAATTGCGCACCCTTGCATAAACATAGTATGACTGCAATTGCAATTGAAGAAGGTTCTTCAACGACATCTAAAAGATTTTTTTGGAACAAGGAATTAATTAATTCTGGTATAAGTAGAGATAGATTTAAGATACGAAATTTGGTTCTTTACCTTGATGGAAAACCTGTGCCATTATTACAAGATTGACTACCACTAATTCTTCTTCAAATAAATTGTCAAAGTTTTATTTCATTGGAAAGAAAACTTAAATTTTTAAATTATATTCTGCTATATAATAGTGATATTGTTTGTTTGACTGAAACATGGATAGATTGCAATATAAATGGAAATATTCCCAATAGTCAATATAGAATTGCAGCTCGTCAAGATAGGTTAAATTCTTATAACCATGGTGGTTGCTTAATTTTATGTAAGAAATCTTACTTTTCAATAGAAATTCCTTTCAAAGAAGATATTAATTTTCTATGTGGAGCTCTTTTCAAATTTGGATTTTATACACTGCTTGTTATTTGTGTTTATAATCCACCTGCTTCGAGTAGTTACAGAGTTGATGTTAAAAGATTTTCTGAAGCTCTTGATTTCGCATTTAATTTTTGTCATAATACAATTTCTAAATCTCAAAGAATTCCAACAATTATTCAAGGCGATTTTAATATTCCACAGGTTGATTGGGTAAATCGGTTTTCAATAAATAACTATGAAATGGATTTTATTTCATGTTTGGAAGACTACAAACAAATAATAAATTTTCCCACACATAAAAATGGAAATATTTTGGATCTCACATTTGTTAAAAGTATTCATTGCGAGGTAATTGGTAACGTTTCTTATTTACACAATCCATCTGATCATTGTATTATTGCATCAAAATGTTCAATTTCATCTATTGAAAATATTTTAGAATCTGAGATTGCTGATGCATGCAGAAGTAGTTTTTCTGAAGAGCTTACATTTTCTTTTTCTCAAGCTAACAATAAGCTTTTATCACTTCATCTGTCTCAATCACTTTTTTCATTTTTTCATCCAATAGATAAAAGCTATCCGGTTTACTGGTATAATTGTCTTAATGAAATTATATTAATGCATGTTCCTCTTAAAAGAAAAAGACGTAAACAATATCCAACTTATTTTACTTCGCACACTATTCATAAGTTAAATATATATCATTCATATTTACGAAAAAAGCGAACAAATAACTATGAACTATTAAACAGTGCTCTTGAATTTTTTGAATCTATAGAATTAGATAGAATAACGTTTATAGAACAATTTTCAGATAAAAATTCTACAGTTGCCTGCTACAAACTCTTACATTGTCTAGAAAGAAATAATTCAATTTATCCAATGCATTGGAAAGATAAAATTTTTCATAGTAATTTAGAAATTGCATCTGCATTCAATTTATTCTTCAACTCAGTCTTTCAATCAGATGATTATTTT
>CABFPE010000243.1:958237-981325 GCA_900660155.1 Hofstenia miamia
TATTATTATTATTATTATTATTATTATTATTATTATTATTATTATTATTATATAGACTATACAATATTCCTTTTCGAGGAATTTAGGACACTAGAGTAGTCGAATTTTTTATATTGGGCTGCCAATCCCCATAAACTATATTCCTACGTTCAGGAAAAAATGGTGGAATCATTTTGCCCTCAAATTTAAATTGAAGAGTAGAGTGATAAATAAAATTATAGATTTTATAGCAGCTCGAGACAGCATCAAGCGTAGTGTTGCTGGAATAGTGATTTGAAAATCTTACAATCGATTGTATGCTTTTTGGGGTTCAACTCGGAGTTGTTGTGAAATTCCAAACCCAATCACTGCAAATGAAACAAAGAAGGAGAATGCTGCTGAAGCTCCAGATGTTCCAACAGATATGATAACTAATAGATAATTTATCTCCAGTTAATATTTTCAAAATTATATTTTCTCCTGACCGAAATAAATTGGACTAATTACGAAAGATCAAAGAAATTAATTAAGGTCTTACGGGCTAAAAGTTTAGCTTTAAAACAACGTCAATTTTTTAAAGCTTAAATTTTTCTAAACAAAAGTGGAAATTTTTAAACCGGTTTTATTCGAAAATCGAATGGGTTCAATTGTGACACTTCAGAAATTTATATTGATAATAAAAAATTTACCTATAAAAATGGGATACTAAATCATTTCAATCAGACATTTAAAGAAGTAGGTAACTTCAATTTTCCTAACACTTCTTTATCAGAACTTAGACAATCAAATTGTAAGTCAACGTTTCAATTTAGGCTGTCCACCTTAAGAGAATTAAAAACTATTGTACTAGAGTTAGACGTTAATAAATCTTCAGCCTCTACTCATTTACCTTACTATATTATTAGGAAATTTTTTATTGTATTTAGTGACCATCTATCATTTGCAATTAATCAATGTATAGCTGAAAACGAATTTCCGCAGATAATGAAAAAGTCAGGTATAACACCCTTGTATAAAAATGGAGATAACCTCATTGCTAAAAATTATAGGCCAATATCAAATACCGCACCTTTTTAGTAAATTATTCGAAAAATTATTGCCCATCCAAATTAATCAATACCTTGCACTTAAACAATATGGTTTCCGCGCTAAGCATAGTACAATTAATGCAATTATTTCAATTACTGATTAAATATCCTCAAATAAATCTCAAAATAAATCCAGTTGCATAGCCTTTTTAGACTTAAGCAAGGCTTTTAATTCAACGAATTTTGACATTTTGGTCATTAAACTTAAAAATTCCGGATTTCAAGAAAATTCAAGTAAGTTACTTATGAGTTTTTTAGAAAATAGAACACAGCGTGTTTTTATGATTAATATGAAATCTGATAATATTAAAACCGATCGAGTACTGCCTCAAACCAAAGTACTAGAGCCAATTTTATTTGCAATGTATGTAAATGACGTAGTTAAGCATGGAATTCATAGTGAAATATATCAATTTGCTAATGATATTTGCTTCATAAATACAGATAATGATGCATTTGGGGTCACAAAATATCTACAAAGTGTCTAAGCATTTCTCATCCAATCAATTAAAAATTAATATTTAAAAAACGCAATTCATTATATTTTCCCCCAATTTCTGTGAAAGAAATAACAAACAAGATCGAATTAATTGTTAACAGTGTTCCAATAAGACAAAGTGATCATGTTACATATTTAGGTGTTGATATTGACAAGGATTTAAAATTTGATAAATTTCTATTGAAAAGTTACAAAAAATGATTGTAGATTTAGATATTTATACCATCTCAGAAATTTAGGAGAAGATTATCACGTTCAATTATTACATGCCTTTTGTTTATCGCAATTCCATTATTTTTCATTTTTATTTATATATTTTAATTCAAAAAGCCGCTATTTATTTTCAAAAACTTTTAATTGGGCATTAAAAACATTAAATTTTGTACGTAAGAATGATAATGTTAGTGAATACAGACGAAAGCATAATATATTATCCCCGCTATATCAAGTACAATTCCATGCAGTTCAATTTTTTTAAGGATAAATATGGCTGATAATCAATTTCTTTTCTTGATAATTACTTAAAAGTAAATCAATAATCACATAAATTTGTTTGCAGCAGTATTTCTTATCCTAGTTTTCATCGCACAGCCTCTAATATTTGGGATGACTTAGAAAAAATTACAAAGATTTAGAAAACAATTAAGAATTGTACCCTTACATTGATAAAATACAATGGGAGACACAAACATGCTAAACATATTTACTGATTTCTTACACTGAGCTCACCACATACAAACACATTTAATATTATTATATATTTATATTTAGTTTGTAGTTTAATTGTATATTTTAGCAAATATATTGCCTTGACTCTTATTATTTTTGTTATTTATATTTTGGCAAACATTAAAGCAATAACATTTGCTGTTTCACACAACGTCTAACACATCTCTTTCAATTGAATCAAAATTTCGTGCACTAAACCCTCTGTGCACAGTGATGCGGTAAAGCCTTTGAAAAGACTTTGAAATGCAGTCGCAGAATTGTGTAGGATTGAATAACATTTGGTTAAATCGCCATTTTTACTCAGCCATTGTCGCGTGTTTCATTGTAGTTGTATTTTAAAATTTTGACATTAATCATGGCACTACAAAAATGTGTGCCCTGAGTGCGAGTTTTCGTTATAGACGATTTAATAAAACTGCAAATCACGATGACTTTTTAGTAGCACATGCAAAAATATTAATGCAGTCTTAATCTTGAAAAAAAAATTTTTTCTGAATTTTCCGCACTTCAATGAAGTAATTCAGAAGACATTTTGTAGGCTTTTGTAAAGTTCATAACAATACCTTGCAAGATGTTGTTTAGAAGTCGATTTTTCCAGCCATTGCTGAAAACTTAGTTTGAAATAATTCTTTTCTCAAAACATACATCACAATTTGAATGATTTCTTATGCATTTCTTACTGAAAAAAGTGATTGGAGAAAGTGTAATAATTAAAATTATCAATAAAATTGAAAATTTGCCCTGCTATTAAAAATGTTGAAGTGAGAGATTATACAGTATAGAACAACTTGCTTCATAAGATATCGCGATTTCGAAGATAAAACTTGAAAATATATGAACTGGATAACTAAGACTTTCCTCCAATTTCCAAAGCACTTACAAAATTCATTTTTAGAAATATTAAAAAAACTAGGTTTCACATTTATAAAAAGCAATGCGGCTAAGAGATCAAGCGTACCAGTACCTCAAAGAAACCTTACTGGTAAACACTCGTAACCGTAAAATGTGTATCTGCACCCACTCGAATACCTGTACGTTCAACATACAACTAATGATTTAAATTATTCTAAACTATAGCAAATAACAAAAAACTATGTAAAACTAAGAATCAATTGTATTTGATAGGTACGATTAATAAGTTTTTGGACTTTTTCATTTAACCCAACGTCGTTTGGCTGTGATGATGTTTGCAGCAGTTTAAATAATAGAATATAGATATAGACGCTTGCCGTGGAAAGTTCAAGAGGAGGTCTTGCGAAATCAAAACTTTAGAAACTTTCTAAACTCTGATCTAGTAGCCATGGTTGGAATTCCTGAATATCACATCGAAAAAAATTCCAAAAATTGGCCAACGATAAATGCAAACGATTCTCCGTTAATAAATTCCTCTAAGTCTAAATTCCAGACAACAGGTTTTTCATTAAACCTGAATTATGCCTTTATAGTTAACATTCTAAGATTAACAACATTTTTTCAGAACTAATAGGTACTAATAAAAGTGTGTAGTACTTTATTATTATTTCCATTGTTCAATTAGCAATTACAAATACAAAGTTATTAGCCATTAATCAAATTTTGCTTCCAGGACCAACTTTGAGCAAGGCTATGCTTTAAAACAATAATGAAAATTTTTACTAAGCCGTATTGCTGTAGCTGAAGTATTTGAAAAGATTAACTATTTAAGTTCTCCCCATACCTAACGTTCGCGTATTTATAGGATCTTGAGCTCATGGAAGCAACAAAGAATTTTCACATTTTCTTGGTATGTGCGAGGATATCCCAAATCCATTGAGGCTTCACAGGTCGCCGGGTCTCGAACTAAAAGCAAACATGAAGAAAAAAAATTATACAGCATCATTACATCATAAATCAAGTTTTAAGTATCTAGATCTGTCTCAGATCGCTTGATATTAAAATTCAATTTCTTTATGGTAAACCTTAATTAGTGACATTACTTTCTATTAAAGGAAATATCAAATACATTTAGAAATTCAATGGGATTTTTTTCAGATCTGCAACGCTCATTTAAATGTTAAGGATGTAAGGCAGCTCTTATATGTACAAGATAATTTATTCTAATATTTTGAAAACGTACCTTTCAGAAGGAAATTAATGTAACAGTATTAGACCGCTTCAAGCAGGTTTTAGACACTCAGTGAGAAACTACAAATAAAGATTATATAAGAAGTGGTTAATTGAATATATTGTCTTTGTAATAAGCTTATTCTCCACCCATACTCGCACAACTCTAATCAATTTCAAACTATTGGATAAAGATAAATTGTGTGATAGTAACACCTAAGTTGAAAAATACGTCACAAACATTAAAAAATTTATTATTTAAAAAATAGAAATAACATTTTTATACAAAAAACCTTGAATAGTGGTTCTGGGCAGTGGAAATTTTAGTAAGTGATACTTGCACGCAGAGCTGTCAAATGCGGTTTGTAAACGTTTACAGGGTTCAAAAACTAGTAAAAACACAATTGAAAAAAAATCAAATCTTCTGAACACTTTCCAAACTCTAATGGCATGCTTTTTCCCGTGCCATATTTTGACAGTGGTGAATATTTAAAGTAGAATATAATTTCTTCAACCTACCTTTGGTTATTTGAGTCAACCATGAAATATTTGAATACATTTACAAGAAGTTTGAAACAATATTTTTCACCACTGCATATCAATTAAATGAGTTAAAGTATTAGTCACTCTTTGATGTCATCATTGCAAATGCTTAGCAATAAAAATATATAAAATAATTTTTAGGATATTTCTTAAAATTCAGCCAACATTGATATTCAAAAATAGTTTGAGAAACATTCCAAAACGTCGAGCAGATGTTAGAATATTAAAAGTATTTTTTATTTAGCATTTTCCTATAACGCTACACATTTAAATATGGAAAATATTTCTTTAAAAGTTAATTGTTAATGCTGTAATTCACGCAAGTAATTAGCGTTATTTTATTGATCATTTCCGGTTTTCTGAAGTTACTGGTATAATGAGAAGGAAGCATGAACACTTAATCAGAAAATCAAGTAGTCAGTTTTTTAGTGCAAGTGTATAAGGCTTCTTCCTCTTCATTCCCATGATTAACTTAGAATTTAAAACATATTTCTGAAAAATTTCTGATTTTGAAAAGAAAAATTTCTGCCTTCTGCTTTACAATATCTATTGTATGAAATTTATAATTTATTGTCTTTGTTATTGCCTTTTTCTTTCTCTATTTGAGTAGAAAGTTTTCAAGTGAGTGAAGTACTATGTTTTAAAACATTTTCATAAGTCATCTTAATGTTAAATGTCACTTTTGTGACGAAGAAATTTATAATTAGAAAATATTAAAACAATTTTATTTATATTATAGATTCAAAAATGTATATTTAGAAACATTTTAAAGAAAACTTCTGTAATAACGGCAGAGGCAGTGATCTATTAAATTTCAATGATTATATTTTGTAAAATAGAGTTTTTGTTACTTTCTTGAATTACTCTTATAATTATGTGGCAACTTTCATAAAATGTGCAAGTCATGTACTGGTATTAATAGTTCTGCTATAATTAGTTCTACCATAAACTAAAAATACAACAGCAATAAAAAGTCATGCAAAAAATTATTGTCATTACATGCAAAAACAAGGGGCTCAATAGTTAGTCTCCGTGCTTAACCCTTAAATAGATTAAATTGATATAGCACATTTTTACAAGGTTAGTTTTTGCCTTAGTTAGTTGTGTGTTTTTCCTCAAAACAGTAAATATTATTAGATTTATGAATTTATCAGGATAGTGCGCAAATTAATATCATTAGCATCGTGGGTCATTTATTAATGCTGGTAACATATGTTATGCATTTAAGGGCTAAGACCACTGGATTCAAGAAAAAAATCGTATTTATAAAAAAATTTTTTTTCGGTTTTGTTTCTGTATATATGTGGATTTTTGAAGAATAGTGAGATTCAATTGAGCAGATTTATATGCAAATAGTTAATTGCTAGACAAGCTTAAACCTTTTTGAGCAAGTCTATCCTATGTAACATTTATATTAATTTTGGCAGCCAAGAATTTATGAAAAATCTTTATAGACGCTTAGCAAAATTGTAACATGAACTACACAGCATTATTGGAACTTCAAATATACTTAAAAATTGACTAATGAATGAAATCATACTATCTATTAAAAAAAACAAAATTCTTATTAAAAAAATTGCAGACTTTTTAATAAAAGCTTAATTCCTTATTCATAATTTGTGATTAATTTCTTACTTAATTATTGACAGCATTAATTATAATAAAACTATTCATTACGTAAATTAAAATGTGTAGAGAAAAATGAGCTGATATTACACAAAACTTAGCAAATCATATTACTGGAACAATAAACGATTTCCGGTTGGATAATCCTCGAGCTGTTATTATATGTGCATACATATTTATTAACTCCAACTTGAAATGTTTTAATAAAAAAGCAGTCGCCCGCTCTATTATTCAGGACCCTTTAATATCGTTCCAATGACCAACACTGATTACGTTGCAATTGTAAGGCAAACAAAAGTAAAGCCAAAGAATAATATTAGGTATGTTCTTATTCATGATCTAAGACAGGCATCGTAACAAAGATAAGCTTCATAATAGTCTGTCATTTGGTAGATTTCCAATTGATAATAAGTAACTATAACCAGGATGTTTATGAGCCTCTCGAATCTTTTACTCAAAGTTTATTGAAGACCATAGACACTTGCTGCCCTCTCCAATACCAAGAACCCCATTCCCATGTTGCCTATAAATGATAATAAAAAATATTTTCTCTCTTTGCATCAAATGTATTACGGACTGAAGAACATCAGAGCACCGTCCACTGGTTCTGACAATCTACCGTATTATCAAATTAAAGAAAACACCCTTTTATTAGCTCTTGTTGCCCAACGCATCTTTAATCTTAGTCTGTCAATACGAGTATATTCCACTGCATGGAAGACATCACATGTTATTCCCATTCCGAAGACAGAATTTCAACATAAATAAATTAAGACCTATTTCAATTACGTCAATTCTCTCTAGAGTATTTGAAAGGTGCGTTGTGAAATTTCTTATTGCCGAGCCGTATCATAACAATTTGGAAATGGACTAATTTGGATTCAAAAAGATATATCTCAACAACTGATGCCATAGTTAATCTCCAGAATATTGTTCACGAGTTTAAAAAATCAAGGCTTTGAATGTCTCAGAATCTTATCACTTGACTTATCTAAAGCATTCGACAGACTAACCCGTGAGCTCACAATAAGCAGTTTAAACTTTATCCATGGTATCCCTCCAAAAATTATCTCATTGTGTGCAAGTTTTTTAACGAACTGCCATCAAAAAAAGGTCGCCTTAGTAAAATTCTCGGAAATTATTTCTACAAATATAGGAGTTCCTCAATGCACTGCTGTGGAATGCTCTTCTTTAACAGTTCAACAAACAGTTGTTGTTTGCCAGATCATTTACAAGATCGAAATCGTATTATAAAATATGCTGATGATCATTGAGCAATTTACGCTGTAGAAAACAATTATGACGATGGTAATGAAATCACATCATTTCTGTTTAATTGGTTCAGAGATAAAGGTTTTATTATAAATAGGCAAAATGTGTGGAAATGCAAATAAACTCAAAAGAATCAAATACCAAGCTCTACATATCGGTGGCTTCAATTATGTTAACAAAATATTAATGTTAGAAATTCACATTAGTAATTCTTTGTCATTGGATCCACATGTACTTCATGTAAAAAAATTTACAAAGAATTTATATTGAATCTTACGATTGAAAAGTTTCCATTATTCTGCAGCATCTTTAAAAATAGCCTACACATTGATGGTTCTAAGTGTATTCATATATGGTATCGAAACTTATGTCTCAAGCAGCAAAACTACACTGCCGAAAATAGACGATGTGCAGGCAAAAGCAGTGAAATTTGGCACTATCAAATACTATACATCAATTGTGCACATAATATCGGGCAGAGCTTCCCCAATCAATGAAAATTGAAAAACTTGATAAGAATTTGGTAAGATCTTGGTAAGTTCTTACAACTATGTTGCAAAATTTACCAAGATTTAGTAAAATCTTGCCAAGATTTTACTTATTTTTGCACGATTTTGCAATTCAATAAGAGCATTGCTCGACTTTAAAATTTCGTTAGAATATAAAAAATTACTGTTTAACATATTAAACCTACCTATTCAGCGAAATCTCACTAACTTGCATTGATAAGAGTACAAAATTTAAAAGCAAAAAGCAAACATGCCTTTCGCAGAAATGCATTGGTAAAAAATTCCAATAACTAACATAGCTTTTAGTATTGAAACTTCACTTCAGTAAAAAAATATTACTTCAGAAATATATACAAGATATATTTGTATATATTCTTTAACAATGTGGTAATAGTTTTGAACTTTAGAAATTAAAAAAGAATACAGATAATGCGATTTTTCTTCTTTTTCAATCAATTTGTAGTTAATGCTGCAATTGTGCATAAATTATTCCTATATTAATTTAGATACTCGCAATAACAATCCAATATTAGTAGAAATATTTGCATGTTGGACAAATTCGTTATTTAAATTCAATAAATTTAATCAAACTTCATAATTAAGATTAATGTACTATAACTATATTCTTCTAATAGAAATATTGTTCTGCATTCTTGCAAAACTAGATAATTGACATTATCAAGATCTTAGCAAATTATTCCTTTAAAATTGATAAATACTTGACAAATTCTTAGTAAAATCTTTGGAATTTCTATAAGTTATTCAGCATTTTATCAAGTTTTGTAATTTATGAAAGCATTGTCCAAGGTCTTGCCAATTATTGCAAGTTTCATTGACTAAGGTTACACTACTTCAAGAAAAACATCCCCTTTATAAGTGGATACCCAAAAGAACAGACTACTGCCATAATAATTTACGTCAAAGAAAACCCCTCTCCCAACAGGCAAGGATCTCACAGAAAGCTCAAGATATTCCCCAACAGGGTACTCAAGTAACTCTAAACCTCTCACATTATTTCATTTTTGATTTGATAACCTTATAATGTACAGAATGTTATTTCTTGTGATTAAATAGAACATTATTATTATTACGCTAAGGTTGATGTCATTTGATCACTTTGTTCCATATTGCTATCAGCAAAATAGGGAAAAGAATTAATTAATAATTTATGAAAGAAATTAATGTAAAACAAAAATGATGGTAAACGTTTTAAATTGCATGCTGCTGCACTGTATTGTTCCAAATTAGGTCAATACGAATTCATTTGTTTGCTTTTTACAAAGACTTTGATAATACAATAACTTTAAAAAAAGACATTTAAATTAATTCCTTCAATACAATATTTAATTTATGTTCTTCACTCAAAAATAAGAAAAATGCTCTTCAGAATAAAGAATGATGCTTTTGAGAAGAGGGGAGTGCAAATGACGAAAAATTTTGTTATGCAAAATGGTAAACTACTGTAGAATCATCATCCAGGCTGAGATGTCCATTAAACATTGTGTATTTAGTAACACTAACAAGTAGATTCTCCATAGCGGGGTAATGTCTATCTTGTTGAACTTTTGTTGTAGCGGGGTAATGTCTATCTTGTTGAACTTTTGTTGTCTCGATTACACTTCGCACTTAGACTAAACTATATTGAGTTCCACACGATTATATCAAGTAACCACTACTTTTTAGGTAATCCTATGAGAGACTCCAGTTCGATATGATCGAAGTGGGCAACTGCCCGAAGCGGTATCTAGACACCAAAGATCCATCCTCCATTCCGAGACTACCAAATTACAACAACTCAGCTCGTACTCACAAGGAAAATGTTTATTATGTGTGCCTTAACTATTGGTGATCATAAATACCAGTCACTATTCGACTTACATTCTCACGCTCAAAACCATGTTGTGTTAACATAATACTAAATTCGCAAACAGGCAATGACACTAGCTGCTAGACAAATAAAGTTATGTAATAATTAAAGTAGCTTCCTACCCTACATATAAAAATTTACAGTTACGAATGACAAAATAAAAAGGATAAGAATATATACAAACTAACTATAAACTAAGCAGCTTCCTAACCTACAGATAAAAATAGACAATACAGTATAATACATGTTAAGGTCATTATCGGTCTCGTTATACGTCGTCTAAGAAGTAAGAAATTTGGATCTAAACTAAGATAAATAAATATGTATACTCCTAGGTTCGGCTGACTAGCTAAGCATGGTAGAAAAAATCCCTAATCGTACACTTAACCTAAATGTGCTTAAAGATCAAGGCACTAATTCATTTTCCCCTAGCGCAACACCCTTTAATCGCTACACAAACTAATTGCTTAGCTGCGCATTGTTTTAATAATTAGGCAAAACGAATAAAGATTTATTAACTATTAAGGATAGTTTCATTCTCTATCAACTATCTGTTTCACTTTGTACATATTTATATAAAATACTGCAAACATATTTGTAACCTAAACAAATACCTGTCGCTGTTTTGTTTTCTGCAGTCCACGTAGATAAATTCCTGCGTGAAAATTTTTGCTTGCTAAAATCAACGTGGAGCTTAATGTCCACGCGTGATTTGTCAAAAGTATTATAAAGAGCCAAATACTTGCTTTACAATTTTTCAAATAACGTGACTTGATGCTAATTCTTAAAAATATAAAAATGATATAAATGAGTTTTATGTTTAATTAATATTCTATCTTGGCTGCTTTTCTTTTCTTTGTTGTATTTTTGATGGATTATGCTACGCTACATATACATTGAACATAGTCACTAGCAAAGTAAAAATAGTTTCAGAAATTTCGTGGCATTTACACAAAATAATTGATTAGCGAAATTATGTTGAAAGAGTAAGCTCAAATATTCGAAAAGTGGGTAGTAGGCTTAGTGCAACAAAGTTTTTCAAACTCTTGCTTAACCAGACGACCTATTGATGCTTTTAGTGATCGGGAACACATTTGGTTGCCGATTCCCTTGTTATTAAAAATGAATACCTGCTTGTTGAAATTGAACATATTATAACTATTTTACGTGACCTCGATGAAAGCTTACCGCTTAATGACCCTCCAGTTATGAATGCTTATCGAATGGTTTGCCGTTGTCTTAAATACATTTCATTGCTAAAATTCTACCTTATGTTTTTGCTTTTATTATGCACTTTTAACAAATTTACAAAACAATATCACACCTTAATGTATCTTTTATAAGTATTGAAAGTATTTTATTCTTGGGATGCTAAATAAATTGAATAAACTAATTTGGAGTTGCTAGAAAATGTGAAAATACTTCAATCTGAATATTTTATTATGTGTTAGCATTAATTTGATATATATATATATATATATATATATATATGNTTTTATATATATATATATATATATATATATATATTTATGATTTGTTAGATATGAGATTTTTATGAAGCAAGCATTGTTGAAAATGACAGTAGTCTATCAAAGTGAAGGAAAACGTTGTTATACATAAAAAAAGATTAAATTTAGAACTTTATGAATGACTTGAAATCTGTTCCATATTGCAATAACAAATCGAATTTATGCATCCTTTCCCGCGTTATTGCAATTCTATAAAATTTGAAAAACAAAAATGTAGATTAGGACAGAAATTACAACAATGCCAATCTTTCACCATTCGCCACAATTTCTATTGTTTGTAAAACCGCAATCACTGTAATCAATATATTTTCAAAATCAAAGGTGGAATTACTTAACCGGATTTTAACCTAACTAACCGGCTGCTGCAAATTAACCGGCTTTAGCCGGACCGGTTTAACCGGTTTTACCCTCACCGGATCCAGCACTAGTTGATGTAATGTGTTTTACTGTTGCACGGGATGCACTTTCGTTCAGCGCTTCAGCTATTTGGCCACGTATTTGAAATTCAGTCCATGACATCATATCATCTTTATAAAATGCGAGCTTGCATGCGAGACTAGGCTCCCATTGGCTGATGTGCTGGGTTGAGGTGCTAAAAATGCAAATAAGGGACGCAAATGTTCAGATTTTTTGATAGAAAACTGTTGGAATTCTTTGAACATAATGTTTATTTTGTCATTTTTTGGTTGATGTGACGTAATTAATGAGTTTATATTCCTATTTACATCCGATACAAAGGTAAGCATAATATTAGTGTTCATCTGTTTGCAGTTTCTTTTCAAGTTAACAGCAACAATTCAAAATATAGCCGATAGCAACATTTTAGAATAGTTTAATATGCTACAAATAACATCAAACAAAAAAGATTGTACTTGTGATAATTGACTTGCACTAGTAGGTGTCATCTTCCTTGAGTGCATTTCAATCGTCATGCGATTATGTAATAGCCATGTAGTAACTGAGCTTTCAGTATTTCACAGATGTTGTGGCAGCCAGCCCATTTAAAGATATATACATAAGCGCACAAACAATATTCAGACGGGAGAAGCCTTGTTCTGCTTCTGATGAAGATAGTATATTATGCAAAGTTTCTGAGATTATGTGTTTGATGTTTTCGGAAATCACCATTGCATTTGTAAAACAATCTCTCTGAATGCTAGAATAATACCTTCAGCTGAAATACAAAACCTTTCACAGAGATTTTACAGCTTTTTTCTTAGCAACTTTTGTGTTCTTAGTGGGACATTTCACTTAGTGTTGCACTGAAAAGGCAATTTTAACGCTATTTTAGAGTGTCATTTTTGGACATCTTTCTTAATCGGCATAGCTTAGATATCGCAATAGCCAATTATATTGTAGAGAGTGTTCTAATAATTTTCATCTAATTATATAGATGCTTGATGGCTTAAGCATTAAGCTCAGTGAAGAATCTACGGGGTAATTCTCTCCCGGGAAAATACTTACTCCCAGAGCATTAGCATGGCCTAATATACAATGAAGCAGGTAGAGCTAATATGTGACTTGAAGACATTTAGTAATACACTTAAAAGTACATCCTGATTCAATTTGTTTTGAAATGCTCTGGCAGATTTGGACAAAATTTCAGGACTGTAGACACTGAAAATCGCGTTTTTCTCTAGAAAGTTGCCCATTTCAACATTTGTTATGAGCTTTAAGTAAATTAGGTGCGAAACAATTATCTCTCAGGGCTCCATTAGGTGAAATAAATTGTTGGAAATCTCGTAGAAAAACAAAACCATTTCATAGCAAGAAACAATACAAGTAATCTTAAGTTTAATTTCAGGATTCCCAAAAAAGTCGTATTGCAGGATGTATATATTAGTTTTATTGGTTTTCAAAAGCATCAATGACCTGTGTCCGATTTTCAAAATGCCTACTGAGGTAAACAAAACGTACTGCAATCAATTTCAACTGGAAAAACACTAGTTTTGCGAAGAAAAGCAAATTTGTCTAGAAGCGAGTATTGCAAAAACTAATGAATAAACTGATTGCATTAGTTTCCTAGCCTATCCAACTTTGGCATAGCAAATCGAAAACTTAGTAAATCTTTTGATAAGGATTATAAACCTGGGAATACAATGAGCTGAATTAGTAATGATTTAAATTCGCTGAGCAGCATTCGGACTGGACTATGGCCTATGTTCATTTTCAAAACGGGAGTAGGGGCTGACACAAATTTTACCGAAAAAAATTGTGTGTAAGCAAAAACTTTTTTGAAAACTGTAAAATAACACAAAATGCAATCGTCTGTTTTTAGCAGCAAATCTATTGATGACATCTTGAATGAAAATGAAATATTTTGAATTTTGATGAAAAGAGAACATTTCAATTAAGTGTTCACAGCTGCCCAAAAAAGGAAGCGGTTGACCCCTGCCCCCTCTAAAGGCGCCACTACTCTGGTTTCATCTGCAGGAATAGTCATAGCTATCAAAAGATCGATGATTAATTCAGTTGAACAGAGTGGAAATTGTTTGTGCGCTAGATTAAAAAATTAAACATTGAAGCGAACTTTGCTACTGAGCACATGTGAAAACGTACCGCTCATAAACAATATTTTAGAAAATCCCAGCTTTGTCATGCTTAAAACGTCTTATAACGTTCAAACAAAAAAACGAGACCTACTTGAGCTGCACACAATTAGATGGAACCAGTACCCCCGGAATTTTAATCCTAGATTCAACAATACGTAAGCCTTATTAGCACTGTGGTTGAGCCGACTCTGACAGTCACTAACAAACGCATAAAAACACAAAAATATTATTACTAATATTTTTTAATTATTACTATTTATTATTTGTAGAATTTTTTATTGCGGGACAAAAATACAACAAAAGAGCAGAGGATTCAATGTTCCATTTTTGTGTGGTCTTGAAAAACATTTGAAATTTAGTCCCTGGCCAAAGCACGAGCTCTGATTCCATTTATTTAACAAAGAATTAGTTATTTTAGTTATTTTAGATTAAAGATATTGAGATACATTAAAGATGTCAAGAATAGAGAACATTTACCTTTGCTCAAGTATGGCCAAAGTGAAATGTTTTGAGATATAATGTTAACTGATTAATTTTGCAAGTTCTCTTGTATATAGTGCGTCGATTTTTTTGCAAAGTGCCAATAATTTGTCAAAAAATAATTTACAAGTTGGCATGCAGTAAACCAAATATCCATAGCAATGATATAAACTTGATTTAAATATAAGCTAGCTTGTGTTTCAATGTGACACTATTGGGAAATAGTAATTTCTGCATTTTATGCACCAATCAGTGTAACTTCTCACATTTTTGGTAATTGGTTAAGTGCAAAACCAGATTACACATCATAAAATCAAATATTTTTCATGATGCCTCCTTTCAAACCAGGGTGAATGTTGATATTTGAGTTAGACCGTCGACATACTTGTTGTCGAAAACTGCCAAGATGCTCCGGATTTGTCCTAATACTGCAATTAATATTTCGTTATATCATTCAGGGTGGCTACGGGTCAACTCGTGCGACGGTCAAGTAAAAAATTAGACGGTTGGTTTGCTCGAAACTTTTAGTAATTTTAGTAATTCATAATTGTAACAGAATTAAGGAATAACTTAAGAAGTCAAACTCTTCAATCTTTAACATTCTTAAAGACTAATAGATTCTAATTATACTTGTATTTTTATTGATTTTGTCGTTTTCATTGATGCTAAAACATTTTTGCGCGTATTATACTAGTAATCCTTCTTTGATTGGTTTGGGGTACGAATCATTGTTAGAAAGGCCAGTTCGGGTCACAGGTTAAAAAATGAACATATTTCATGTTCAATATTAGAGTTCAAAATTTCCTAATCCAAGTGAACTACCATCATCAAAATATCTTCATTACTTGAATCTTGAATCATGATTGAAAGAGCTTCATCATCAACTTCCTCAACAATTTACAAGCAACATTAGAGATTTGAAAGGAGAGTTGTATATATGCAATGTAAAATATAAATTGGTTTAACATAATACAGTATTCTTAATATTTGTTAGATCAAATAACTTGGGGTTATAAAGTTACCCCATATATGGCGATAATCATAGAAATGCTGCTATATAGCACTTATAAAGTTACCCCATATGGCGATAATCATAGAAATGCTGCTATATAGCACTATTAGGCATTTAGGTTGATATAAAAAGTCATAAGTTTTTGTTGGTTTACAGGAATTTCCCGTCTTTCAGCAACGTAATAAGGAGTGTGGGTAACAGAAACACCCCCAAACGACGTAGAAGGGTTAAATTATTCCATAATTTATTGGTACGTGGTGAAAACTAGTAGAATTTTTATCTAAACACAGACATTTTTGTGATCACTCATTTAATTTTACATAGCCTTCTAGGAAAAGAACAGATGGATAGCATATGCAGGTGAATTAATTAGAACGGGGATAATAATTTAATTTATTGCGATATGCTGATGCTTCGTCATGCTTTTGTGCAAAGTTTAGAGTTTTAATACACCAATTAAATGTCTTTGATAGAAACATACGATATTTAGAATTTAGGTCAGTTAAAAAATGAGACAAGCAGAATGCATGAATCAGTTGTTTATGATAATTGCTTGATATTAATTGCGTAAGTGATAAAGATATCGAATGCCTGCAAGCATTTTTTGAATCTTATTAAGTAGAAATTTTTCAAATTTTAATTTATTATCTATTTTAAATCCTAAATAGCTGACTGATACACTTTGCTTTATTGACTCATTATTTATCTTTAGTTCTATATCACTTATTAGCTTTATTTGTGCCTTCGGTGAAAAGATAACAAATTGAGTTTTTTCAATAATTAGTTTTAGTTGATTATTTGTAAAATAATTGTTTAATTTTTATACATCTGTTGTAAAGGTTTTTTGCAGCATCAAAGCATTTGTTGCGGTACTTATAAGGCATGTGACGTCGGCACATTGGTAAATGTCGCTGTGTTTAACATGTTTAATTTTATCATTACATAAATTGCAAAAAATAGGGTCAATTACAAGAGCTTGGGGTACCCCATTGTAGGTCGTAGGATAGCTGGATTCTTACTGATTGGTATTACACGCTGGTGTCTGATTTCTAAGAAATTCATACTTAAATTTACTGAGTTATCACTAAAACTATAATTTATAGGTTTATCTTGCAAAATTCATCGAATTGAATGCTTTACTTAAATCTAATAACGCGACAATACCGCATTTATTAGGAGATATGTTGGACTTTATTTGTTGATTAATATTATTTTTGCGTTTTGATTGTTTGAGATTATCAGAATTTTGTTTTTTTATAAGGTGGGAAATTGATGTTTCCAAGTTCTTTGAATTTTGAATTTAAATGATTTAGTATTTGAGTTTTGTCGGTTATTGGCGTATGATTAATGTTTAATATATTCATTTCGGATGAAAGGCCTAATAATAATACTAAAAAAATAATAAGAATCAAAGCAATATTTTGGCTAAAATGTTGAAATTTTGGAACTACAAACTAAATATACATGCATAATATATAATAATAACAAATGTGTATGTGTGTTTATGTATATGCTGACATTACTGTAAGAAATCGGCAAAGGTGTTTAGCATGCTTGTGTGTTCAATTATGTTTTTTTGGTTTAATAATAATAATCGAATAATAATAATAATAATATAATAATAATTGTTAAAAAAATATATTTGCCCAAAGTCACAACTAAACTACAATCTAAATATACATGTATAATATATAATAATGATAACTTAGCCTGTGTCTATGTATGTTGTGTTTTTTTATTTCTTTCTGAATTTTTTGCAATTTTTTCTACTCTAATCTCATTGTCTAAATTGTTCCAAATATTAGAGGCTACTCGGTTAAAATTAGGATAGGAAATACTGCTGAAAATATATTTATTGTGGATTTACTTTTATGTAATTAGCAAGGAAAGATATTGATTCTCGACCATATTTTTGCTTAAAAATAATAGAATTGTCCTTGATATAGTGGGGACAATATATTGTATTCACTAATATGTTCATGCTTACGTGCAAAATTTTATGTTTTTAATTACCAATTAAAAGTTTTTGATAATAAATAGCAATAATAAAAATTTGTAAGTACATATTATTGTACACTAGGTTTACTATTAAGAAGAAGGCGGGACCTTTGCAAAAAATAGAAAGAACATGCAAACTCTATTTGTATCAATAATTAATTTTTAAGAATGCTAGGTATCAACAAATTTTCTGCAAACTTAGCAGATTAGTCTGAGCCTGTCACGTGTATTATATTTATGCTTGTAATTTTGATTATCAATTCTCCTATTATATTAAATGTATAGCGTATCCTGCCAAGCCAAGTTTTAAGGCTCTTTCCTCATTCTTTCTGCCTCTTTGAAATTATTAATAAACGTGTTTGTTAAAAGGTTTTATTAAGCAAATCCCTTTACAAGATTCATTTGTTATTTATGCCAAAATTAAATCATTCCACATAATTTCAAACGAGCATCAGACGGAGAGATAAAGTAAATATTTCCCACAGCAGCCTTTGATTTAATAATGAAATAAATTTCCTTTATTTCTTGACGCTTTAAATTTTCAGCTCAATCGCCTGCCAATTTATTATAAATTCCCAAGAATAGCACAGTTGTTATAAAACCTGTTATATTTTTAGCACGATTAAGGCATCAAAAATTTTTTTTCTTATAATAATTTTTGAGCTTTTACTCTCCACCCGTGAATAACGAAAGATCCACGGTCAGATCCAAAGACACAATCACAACCAATGTATTCTGTAGTAATATTCCTTCGCTTTATTTCCTCAGACACCTCCAAGCCTTCATCACTACTGAATATTTTCAGAATTTTGTCGCCTCAATTTTTTATTTATATTTCTACTAGCCTTAAGAAAGCCTTCTTGAGTGCTAGTTTAATTTTGGCCAAAAGCTGTTGACCTTGCTCTAAGTGAACTTGAACCCCAGGAACGTCTTACCCATATATGCCCAAGGTGTTAAGCCACGATAATAAAAACGATTTTTTTGCAATTTTGTATATAACTAAAATCTAGTCATTACATGATTTTTGAAAAATAACTTTTGCTAAAATTTTCAGGTTGGGGCTGTATATGACCTCTTGGCCACACCACGCCTTTGTATCACTATTAAACTTTGCTTTTTCTACAACAGCGTTCTGTTTCTTAGGGAAATCTCAGGCTGTGAATTTGTAATTTTCTAAAGAAAATTAATATATCAGAACTTTTGCATCCCTACGTTTAAAGAACTGACAAATATAAAGTATATTTACAGAAATAGGGTTTTGAAATTCCTGTGCAAACTTAAATATTTTTACTTTAAATGGAACTCCAGAAAACATTTGTCATACAATGAAGTATTGCTGGTACAAATACTGCCTGTTTTTGCATGCTCTACATCTGTGTTCTGCGAAACTCACGTGCATCACCAAAATTTTCGAGAGCTTTGTGAAGTATAAAATCCAGAATTACCATGGATATGAATATGAAGATACGATCTATGATGCGTAAGTGATAAAGATATCGAGTGCAAATTTTAACTCCTAAATGGCAGACTGATTCACTTTGTTTTATTGATTCAATAGTGATTTAAAGTTCCTTATCACTTATTATATTTCTTTGTACATTCAATGAAAAAATTATTAAACGTGTTTTTTCAATATTTAATTTTAGTTGTTTGTAAAAAAAATTGTTTAATTTTTCCACATCTCTGTTTCGCGAGGATTTTGGTATATTGGTCAATATCGCTGAGTTTAACATGCTTTATTATATCATTTACATAAATTGCAAATAAAATAGAGCCAATTACAGCAGCTTGAGGTACCCCACAGTCAGTCGTAACATAGCTGGACTTCTTACTGATTGGCATTACAAGCTGGTGTTTGTTTTCTAAGAAATTCATACTTAAATTAATTGAGTTATCACCAAAACTATAATTTATAGGTTTATCTTGCAAAATAACAAAATCCAATGAATTGATTAATAGATAGAATTGCATCTTAGGTTCTGTGTATGCAGGTAATCTAATAATGCGTTAAAACTGCAGTTATTACGATATATAATGGACTTAATTTGTTGGTAGTAAATAGATTTGCGTCTTGGGTGCTATAGCAATTGAAAAACCCAAATTATTTATGACATTGAATTTCAAGGAGCTTTCTGAAAGGATGTGTAATAAAAAATTGGTCAATAATTTTTTTGCGTTTAAGATGTAACTTTCTTTATATAATAGGAGTTATATATGATTTTTTGGAGAACCTCTTGACATTTACAATCAATAATACATTGCTTAGTTGCTATTAGTCATTGTTCTTCAAAAATATGAAAAAACGTTTAATAATAAAAAATGGAAGATTATAAGAAGCGATTGATTAGTTGGTATCAAGTTTCTTAACAATGTTTTCTAAATCATGAATTGTTGCAAGTGTAAAGGAAAACTGTTTTGATTGACATTATCAGTATTTTGTTGTTTCTTATAAGGTGGGAAATTGAAATTTCCAAGTTCTTTGAATGTTGAATTTAAATGATTTAGCCTTTGGGTTTTGTCCGCTTTTGTCGTATTTTTGATGCTTAATTCATTTATTTCGGATTAGAGACCATTAGTTTTTCCAATAAATCTAGAATTTAATAATTTCTCAGGTTGAATTTTTGCCCAGCGTTATTTAAGTTTTTCGTTCTTAATTGCATAATTACTTTTATAATCTTCCGTAATTGGTCAAAATAGGTAGGTAATCCAAATTCAATACATTAACAATTGAAAATCGACACGTAAACAACGCCGTCAACAAAGGCCGTTTTAAGTTAACATGACCGTAAACCAATTGCCTAATTGGCACTCGGAATAAATTCGCGAATAAAAGTTATTTGTGAAGTTTCCGTTAAGTGCGTGTTTTTTACACAAATGTTTACAGTATATTTAATGGTAGTTATGGCGTCACGCTGCAGTTGATTATTACAAGTGGCTTTGCGACGTATTTGGATTCTGCACATTTCTTCAAATATATATATATATATATATATATATATATATATATATATATTGTAAATTTTAAAGTTAACTTGAATTTATTGCATATTGGTATACTGCTTTTATAAATTTTATTTTAAATTGAATATTTTCATTAATTCATATATTTCTTCTTGCCTTAATTTCATAACACAAGCAATATGTACAAAATATACAAAAATGTTTAAAGATTTTTTAAATTAATGTTATTCAATGCTTCAAAATATTATTTTTTTATTAATTAAAGTTATATAACATATTTTTATTGATTTTATTATGTAAAAGTAGTTAAACTTGGGCATTTAGAACACCATCCTACTCTGGTATACCTTCTTTCCTTCACTCTTAGTTCTTATCTTTCTTAGCTTCTTAGAGACCTCTAGTAGGGATCATCTAGGTTGCTCTTCTACTTTAGCCCTCGTGCTTCTGCCTCTGCAGTTTCCTCCACACTTAGCAGCCCTTTCCCTCTCTTATGCCTTGCCATGTACAGCCTATCTACATCTCCATTTAAGTTGAATGCTCTCTCTGCTGCTAGTCGTTCATAATGCATAGATTTAAAAAGCTTCGCTATTTTAGCAAATAATTTAACTGGCTTTATTAATTTCTTTCTTAAACCAAATGACACCCATACCTCAGAATCTTATAAAAAGTGTGGAACTATACAACTTTTAAGGATTAAAATCGCCATATTGCTACTAACAAAAACAATGAGAAATTTAAGTCTTCCAATAACACATAATTAGTTTTCTTGACAATTTCAAATGTGCTTTTTCTTGAATATTCTGAATTTTGATATTATTAAAAGTAAATAATAGCAGTTTTTGAAAGAACTAAATTAGATAAGAACAGCATGCCATCAAGGCTATTAACTTTTGAGCTTCTCTTATAAATCGGATGGAAATTTGATTCTGCCTTTTTATGCCTGTCAAATATGTTTCCTTTAAAAATGATGCATTTTTCAAAAAGGTTAGATTTATTGCAAATGGTTATTGCGCAAATTACTAAAAAGTCCTTGACTGGTGAAGGGAACTGATTGCCACCTGTGAGCAGTGCATATTTGGAATTTAAAGTACTGCTAAAATTGAGAGAAAATCATAACTGCATTATTGTGTTATTTAATACTACAATAATTTTAACATGTACAGGTGTCGCCTCAGGATGACACGTATTACAAACACATTTCAATTAATAGAATTTCTAAATCATTTTAGCAATATATGAAAAGCCTAACAAATTGATTTTAAGAAATTTAACACTAGAAAGTCTGACGCTTCTATATCTTAAATTCATGTAGTTGTCAGAATTGACCCATCCAAGTAAAACTAACGAAAACAAAGCAAATGAAGGAAAATTGTCAAAATAACAAAATATGCCGTTTTTCTATTTAAATTCTCATTACATGAGGCATTGCAAAAAGCTTGGCGTCACATTTCGTTTGTTGACACGGGAAATCTGGCAATGTTAGTTTCATAGAAATTTTTCTACAATTTAGCTGTTTATCTCTATTGAAGTTTCATATATATATATATAATTCAAATAAAAACGTTTCGACTATATTATAGTAATCGTCAGCTTATAAATTGCTGTAAAAAATATTATTTTACAATATACGACACTATAAGTTAATTATAATGCATACATTAAAAAAATTTTATTTCATTTTCTCCCAAATTTCACTGCTTATTTAATATGTTTTATTTATTATATAGTTTTACTATTAATGCCTCACAAAACTTTTAGTGTGGGTAGTTCTCATGCCTATTTCAAAATTTGTTTCTTCAATTCATGATGGCGGTTGAATATTTTGGTTTCTAGGTGGCCGTTTAGATGTTTTTAATGTCATTTTGTTTCACCAATGTATGGTTTGCTACATCTATCACAAATATATTTGCAGACAATGGATGAAGCTATGTATTTTGGGATTCGATCTTTATTATTAAATAAATTATTAGTTTGTAAGATGTAAAAACAGGTCTAATTTTGGAAGATGTTAATCTTGCATTGATAATATTTCTTAATAAAAATTGTTTACTTTCAGCGTATGGTAATTTTCTCGTTTGTTGTAGATAATAAACAATCATCATAAATAATTCTATGACACTTGATTTGTCTACTAATTTGATCAGTTCTGTACAAATATAAATATATATATATATATATATATATATATATATATATATATATATATATTATAGTGTATAAATAAATATCTTAAATTAACGTATATTAAATTGTATTCATGATTTAACAATTTAGTACATACTGGTGCGAAAAAATGAGATTAGTTTGACCATCATTTCTCATTTGTATTAACATTTATTCATATATGTAGTATTATATATAT
>CABFPE010000243.1:997378-1010311 GCA_900660155.1 Hofstenia miamia
TCTGGAAACACTACAATATACAAAAGTGACTTCTAATTCAGCCTCTTAACCCTAAACAGCTGGTCACCGTTTGCCCTAAATTTCATTGCTGTTTCTAGGGAATAGATTGAAAATTTATCTTTAGAACTTTTGGTATATTAAAATATTTATAATTGCTACATACCTAATGTAGATGTCAAGATATGGCTTAAAACCATTAGATCAACAACAACTTCAAATGTTTCTTAAGATGTAGATAGGCTTCCCAAATCCGTGCCGCTCGCAAAATCAGATTAGAGGTTTCAGTGCTGAAAATAAAATGAGAATTGTGACAAACATTTATCTGGTGTTCCTTTATAATTTTGACATCTTCATTACGTTTTTGAGTTATAGGCGTTACTTTTTCCAGGGACATGGAAAACTGTCAGTAATTGCCAGGCTGTTTTAATTTAAATATCGCTACTCTATGGCTAGGAGAAAATATGAACAAACGCCTTGCATCAAATATGCTGCTACATTCGATTGTCTACTTAATATAAAATAGATCGTTCAATGTGTTGGTGTTTAATGCGGCTTGAATTATAATAATTATCATAATTATTGTGAAATTTGAATCAGTATTATTTTCCCTCATCGCATGGGAATCACTTGAAGACGAAATTAATAATATATTTTAATAATTATAAAATTTACATGTTTGAGTTATACTAACTAACTACAGTAATTATTCCCACACATTTTTAAATTTTTGTTATCAGTTAATTTGGGATTCTGTTTCATTTTTTCAGGCTTTCAAGTTAATGCCATTTTATATCAAGTCAGTGTTCTTGATTTTTTTAACATCAATAACACTGTTACACACCGAATGCTTATAAATTACCGACCTCTGCAGTATTACATACATTATTCAAAGGAATTTGATAAATGTAATTTCGTCATTTAAACGGTGCTAATGTTGTTTATTTCTCAAGGATTCTTCAATACTAATGAGTTACTGTCAGTCAATCAATCATTCCAGTGCCCAAAGGTTTCACAAATAGTAATCTCTCTGAAATTACACCAACCTTCTTCTGTCAAGAATCAATTACCATAGATTTAGCATTTTCACTTTGTTTTGCATGATAAAAATTTAAGTAAAGATTACTATTTAGCTTCATGGAAAACTAAGTGCAAAGTCATCTCGATTTGGATAACAATGAACGCGTGCATATGAAAGGGAGAAATTAATGTGGTAGATAAATCTTACGTTTTATGTTGGGCTTATAAAGCATAATGTAAAAAGTCAATACAGCGAGGTTAGAAATGCAAAATATCAAAAAACCAAAAAATATTTATTATGCACACAAAATTACAACAAATTACACATTTATGGTACACGCTACAACTTTGAAGAGACAAACACAAAATCGCCAGACTTAAATATTTTCGTTATATGATCAAGGAATGTCTCTGAAGGCGTTTTAATTGTATTTCTAAAATATAATTGTTTAGCTGTATATACTTGCAACATGCAAAGAGTACTTATTAGTTGAAAGGAGAAAGTTTATTGAGCACTTTATCAAAAATACAGTTTCATAGCCGATTTGTTAATAACAAATACAATGACTATTTGCTTTAAATCCAAAATGGATTTCACTTGAGATTAATAGTTTAAACTAAGATAATAAAGTGTGTTCATCAAAATCCCATATAAATAGAAAATTACGTTTGCTTTCCAAAAGTCCCCAAATATCCTCAATCGGTCTCATTTGAGGTACATTAGGTGGATTACAGTTCTTTGGTGATAGTGTTAAGATTATTGGTTACAAGAATATTAAGAGTCCACTTGCATGATGCCAGTTTACAAGATCGAGCCAGAACAAATAATTTCAAGCATCAAGATTTATTGATTATTATTTAACTAGAAATTTTGAATTCAAGGCTGTGCCATTTGACTGTAATAAAAAAAGCTACTATATTATATTTAAATTTAAGCATATTGTATGGATGTGTATTGTACATGTAAGTTGTTATATCAATTATATTCGAACTAAGAAATAAGCACACGGTTATCATCTAAAATATCCTTGTGAAAGTTTACAAATTGAATAATGCAAACGTAAAAATTGGAAGATTTTCAAAAACAAATATCAACCTTAAATATGGCTTTACAAAGGATTGTGAAATTTCCCCTTAGCATATACGAACAATGATACTTATTGGCCTCATTTTGCACTGGTTAAGTAAAGAATGGGTACAAAATATTTTATATTCCACACACATTGACTGCTTCAGATGCAATATAAAATTGGAAAGCATTACTCAATTCGTGTGTGATTGGTGAGCTTATATTGAAAAAAGCATTGCTTTAATTATCAGAAATGTCGTAATAATGTAATATAATAATTCTTTTAAAGTGTAATCCTCCTAACCAGCTTATGTGAACCAATGACAACAAGCATTTGTTTCCTTTAAAATGCAAATCGGATTCCCTTTTTAAAATGAATTATATAAATTATTTATAAGTGCCGTTTGTTGACCCATATTCAAATTAATATTTTAAGTAATAATGGATTTGCTAAGCGTGGTTTTTGCGTCACAAATAATCTTTAAGAAAACACAATTTTATTCTGAGACCAGAGCCTGTTCAGATTACATGGAATGCAATGGCTTCGAAATTATTGAAGTGATGTCGATAAAATAAAACAAGAATATCTGGTAGAAGGCCAAATTTTGCCCAGGTAAAAATCTTCATTTTTTGGGCTTGCTAGATCAATTTTGAGTATGTTCACAATTTCTAGTCAAATCTAAACACTGAAATTGAAAAACCAAAGTTTAGTTTTAGTTGATAATATGATAATAATGTTAGTACGGCATAAATTGTCAGATCAAGAAGTTAATATCTTCCAAAAATGGCATTAACATTTATTAAAGTCACATGTTTTTTATAGAGAAAAATTCTAGTGTATCCTTTCTCATATAAATCCAAAAATTGACTAGATTTTCTTTACAACATAGTAGTAGTAGTCAGATTTGCATAAGTTTTTTCACACAACAACCAAAACAACACAACAGCAAAACACAACACAACAAAATCTTAATGCATTCGTAAGATATAAATTAAAATGATAGCAAATGCTTGCAATGTTAGTTACACCAAACTTCTTTTATAACAAAATATAGTTACAGAAAACAAAAATGTATTCGATGATCTCACAACAACAACTTCAATGGCATTGTTAGTTAATTTTCTTATTTATCAAAGAAAATACTATCGAGCAGAATTTCGTAAAATTTAAAATGTACTACCAAAAAATACATGTAAGTATAAGAAATGTAATGAGTATGAATTTGTTCTATTTCTACATTTCCATTATTTTGTCAACAACATGAGTAGTCACTAATTTGAAACAATGTGCTATCATACCAATCACATTTAGAAAAACTCAGCTCTGCAAGGAGCATTTTATCAAGAACAATTAAATACTAACTTTTAATAATGTTAAATAAAACTTTCATTCCCTTCCACCCCAAGAAAATTACAACTAAAAATTTGCTAATACATCATGCATTGAAAACTGTAAATGAGAAATTTCAGCAGATGACGCATGTGTTCAACATATTTGGTTTTCTGTTTGATTGGAAAAGAAGGACTTTTTGGATGACTGCACTAAATTGGAAAAAGGTTACAAAATGGAGAGTCAATGACATTGATGACCAAGATTTGTATAGTGAATTGAAGTCAATTGCAAAACATCTTTCTGAACAGTCAATACCTCTTGATATGGCAAAGTTTATTATTGAACACGACTTAAGTGAAGTTTTTGCAAATGTATTTATAGCACTTCGCACTTTTTTAACACTACCCGTCACTGTTGCAAGTGGAGAATGCAGTTTTTTATAGCTCAAACTGATAAAAGCTTATCTACGCTTCACCATGTCTCAGGACCGCTTGAATGGCCTTGCAGTGTTATCTGTGAAACATGAACTAGTGGATTCTCTATCAACAGAAAGCCTGCTACAAGATTTTGCAGCAAGAAAGGCCAGAAAGTGAGACTTTAATTCTTTGTTACTGCATACTGTGTTTTGAAGTTTTAATTTAATCATTTTTTTCTTAATTGGATCTTTCTCATAAAAAGGTGTTTTAGTGGGTGCGAGGGGCGCATCAATTTAGCCTAGCACCGGCCCTCATAGTGAACACTGTGTAATGCTGAGAATAGGTGCGTGCATCCCATATGGTAAATGGTTGCTTCAATCAAACGATTTTAAGCTATCTGCTCAGGTCATGTCGTATTTTGTAAAAAAACTATGGAAAGATTTCGCCTATGACTAGAATGGTTAAAATTTTGCTCGCATAGGACAGTTCTTTCAAATTTTAGAATAAAAATTTTAAGTAAAATGCATGATACTCATCTGATTATGCAAGATTTTATCATTTTGCAAAATGTCTAATGCTTAGGGTATAATTTCAAATGGTAGGCTAAAATTAGCTATTCTAATTAGTATTAACATTTTTACATATAATAAGGTTTGCTGTATTTTGAACATATTTTCGCTCATTAATTTTTATTAAATATTTGATTTTTGCATTGTTTTTTTTCATAAAAAGTGGAAGACGTTATAGGTGGGACTGAATGAATGCTGTCTTTTTGTTTGCGATTGAACTAAATATTTCCTTTTCACGATAAATAACTGCAAAATTGTTCACCTCTATATATTTTCTGTCGAATGAATTTGAAAGTATAAAACATAATATAATGACCAAATTGCTTGCATCAAATGCAAAATTGGAAATTTTATGACGCTGAGATAAATCGCCCACACAACATGCTGTGTTGTATATGCATACACAACAGAACCTAAAATTCTTAGCAATCCAACATAATATGTTGTGTAGAAAACACACAACGGCAAGCCTGGTGGTAGTAGGAGTAAAATGGCCTTATTTAAAATAAAAATATTAAAAATTAGAAGAAGAAAGACAAGTACTTCGAGGGCAGAGAAGAAACTTTTTACATGTATATGAATTATCGTAATCAGTGTTTAAGAATATTCACATTAACTTTGATGTATAACTAATTGTAAGTTACATACGCTTAAAATCTAGGTATTTAAAAATTGCTTACTTTTAAATATGATGGCACTCAAAGACACTCTTTTTTACAAGATTCTTGGCCATGTCAAGTTTTTCCCGATAAAATGTGTTGACCAAATAATAGAGAACAGGGTTGATCGAAAAGTTCAAAACAAAGAGTACTTGACAGCTGTTTTTCAGAATTCCTATTGTTAGGGTATCTTTTAGACAGTCCGTGTAGTGGTAGATTGTGTAGAATCCTATATCAGGTAAATACAAGAGAAGGTACACGCCTGATACTACGAAAAGTGTGGTTGTAAGTCGATCTTGCTTGCAGTTGATATTCGAACGTATGCGCCTTTGTTGCAATGGTGCTGAAGAAGTTTCAATGGTTGTGCTTGTTACCATTGAAGTGGCGGTTGCTGGCTGTAGTTTCTGATGAGATTCTAATTTCAGGGATGTTCGTCTAATAGCAAAATACACCATGGAATACGAGAAAAAGAGAACAGTGATAGTCACTGCAAGAAGAATAACTCTGAAGAAAAACCAAAATTTTACATTGCTTTTAAGACCTTTGATATCATTATCTTGATATGCTTTACATAAAAATGGCTCATTTCCAGAAGAGAGGATTCCAGTAATTAAAGCTAAAACTATGATCAAATTCACATTTCGACGACAAAACGTAGTATTGTACATGTGTGGCTGACAGACAGCGTAAAAGCGGTTGATTGCTACAACCATAATAAGAATGTTTGTAAATGTGTAGATTGTATTGAAAGACACATTGTTAGTTAAGCAGAATATCAAGGGATAGTGACTGTGTACATCGATTTTAAACAAAATGGTGAACAGTATGCACTGAGCACAAGAACATAAATCACTCCAAGCGATTAAGCATATAAGAATTTCACTGCTTGACTTACGGGTTTTACAACGATATACGAGAATCACTGAAAGGTTTCCAATGAATCCCATGAACGAAATTACGCATTTTACCAAATGAGTTGCGGAATCAATGTTATTGATTAGGTCGCCATCCCGTTTAACAGAAGCATTCATTTAAAACTGATTTGAAAGGAGAAAACTTTAATGTGATTGGCTGTTGCCTGTTATATTTTTATTGGATGTATTTAAGTGGACTCAATTAGATTTCATTAAAACTAACATTTCGTGATATTGGATATTGGAGGTTTCCATATCATTCAAAATTGAAAATTTATTTAAGAAAATTTAAGAAAATTAATCTTTTATTAAATATTTACTGAACTTTTATAGATTGAAAAGTTTTATTGAAAAAAAAAATGATTTTCAACTAAAGAAAATTAATAAAAGTTCCATTTTAAATTTATCAGCTGTTTTATTGAAAATTTACCAAAGAAAATTCATAAAAAATTAATTTTTTATCAATTTACTATTTTCAATTTGATGGCGGAAAATGCTATAAAAATAAAATATTTTTGCACGAAAAAGATAAAATCATGTTTTTATATAATTCAGTGCCAATCAGATCGTTTATGAGTACCTTTCTCATAATAAATATATATCACTCAATATGCTTTAAGAATAATTTATTCATGATTGCTCGGCTAAAATCAATTTCATTTACTCAGTATTGTTAGTTAGTAACGCAATTTTATTAAATGGTTAATTCATAAAAAAATGCTTTCAATATGTGCAAACTATTAAAGAAAACTTTGTTTTGTTTTCACAGAAATTTCACCTTGTTGCTAATGTATAGTTAGAGAATTCTGTTTGTGTAATATTATTTATTGCGTCATTGCACAATTAGTGTTGTATCACATAATAGACATTTGTTGTTCAGATCTTGCATTTGAACTGATATTAATAAATTTAAATTGTTTATGTAAATATTAAATGTGATACTATTAAAATTTATCAAAGTTTTACTAATTTTTTATTGATATTTTATACAAAATCTATTAAATTACTTTGCAAAAACTTGATAAAAAATTAATTTTTTAAATAAAATTCCCATTTTTGATCAACATGGGCTTACATTAGTAATGATTTGTCTTTCATTTAGATATGTCTAAGTAAAATATTCAAAATTCAATATGGTCAACAAATATCAATACCTTTTAGATCAATAAAGTCAATTTTCTTTGCTAAGGTGTTTTCTATATATTTCTTATAACAGTTTTTCCCAAATCTGGCAAGTAGCCAAGAATGATCTTAGAAGAACTTTCGTCTGTCATTTGTAAAGTTGCGCAACTCCTTCATGCTTTAGAGTATTTTATTTTGGGAAATTTAGGAAAATGTGATGTATACAGTAATGTACATCATTAGCAATAACCCTATAAAACATGTATAGAAAAGATTTTTCACTTACAATCTTCTACTATTAGTAGAGGATATTATATGATGTATTGCTTAAAGTCAAATTTCAATAGTAGATTGCTTACATATTTGAAACATTAACATAATTTAACCTACAACTATAGCTACTGGTTTTAGATTTGCCACTATTACACGTCATCTGAACAATGGACTCGAAAGCTGCGATTATCAATATTTCTTAACATGCTTGTTTTCAGAATCTCCTCCAACGTCAGTCGAGTGGAGAATCTATATTTTCAGCTTAGAAATCTGTGTCTGACGGATCAAAATTTTACTGACATCTTACCTCAACAATGACCATTAACAAAATTATTTCGAAGTGTAAGAAAATATTTCGTGATTTACACCCTTATATAGTTCAGGTCAAAACTAATGACACGGAGAAAATAAAATTTGTGACTCAGCTATACATAACAAAGAGGTAAATGTGATATCAAACTAAAGCTAAGTTTATCGCAGATGGTTCTCCGCTGGCTGTTAACCAATAAATTTTTCCCCCTGCTCGGAGTACGTCTTTATCCGCTTTGAGATAGCGTCCATTAAACGGACTCGAACTTCTTCGGTAATAACATCTTGCGATTCGAACATATACCTTCTCAATTCGGTCAAATATTGAGGATTTTTCTTTTCAACGTTGTCTTTTTGTATCTGTCAGACGTTCTCGATAGGAGACAAATCGGGCGAATTCGGTGGCCACTACATTATCTGAACATTTTTGTCAGCCTTTGTTGTCGTTGAAGTATGAGGAGTTGCCACGTCTTGTTGTAGGATCCAGCCAATTGGATATAAACAATTGGCATATGTATGGAATTGTTCTACAATTACGCAATACTTTTGGCTGTTAGTGGACCCTGGGCCGTCGATAATACACATATAGAAACCACGATAAGTTAATGCTCTCCACACAAGTATTGGGGAAAATTTTGGCGTTTTTTAACGGTTTTTTGCCTCGTTTTATGTACCAAACTTGCACGGTATTCCGCTGAAGCTGGAACAAGGACTCGTCCGTGAGAAAAACATTTTGAAAATGGTAGTTGATCCATTCATTAAAAAGGTTAATCTTTCTTGTTATTGTCACGGCGAAATTACGGGAACTTTGTTGGGCAAGTTCTTCACCACTCCGGAAATATGGAGGTTTCTTTGGATGGTGCTATTGCTGACAGTCTTGCCTGTTTTTGGCTAAAACGATGAGTGATTTCTTTCGTCGAGAGAGTTGGTTGTTTCAGCGCTATGCCTGTCAAAACCCTTCGATCTTCACCTCCTAATTTCCTAGGTTGGCTATTGCCATGTTGTCTAGCGAGCGTCCCTCCTGATGAAAGCACGGAATAATTCCTGTAGAATGTGCTCCTGGCCATTCCTGACAATTCCAGTAACGCTTCGCTATCTGTAATGCCAGACTTGAAAAGAATTTCAAGTCGGTTGCGTTTTGCTTGAAAACTCATTTTGGCGACGCACTATGACAATTGTGATCTTAATTGTCTGGCAGGTTGATTGCATTTCGAACGTGAAAGTTAGACAGGTGTCACGGTCGGTATGTCTGCTGCATTTCTTGTTTTGATGGCATTTTCCTACGATGAACACGTTTCGCGGAAAGCTAGACTTAACTTATAAGCACACTTTCATAAACAGGACATCTGCGCGGACGAAGGATTGGATGGAAATTTGCAGCCCTACAAAAAGCCCGATAATTGACTTTGGGTTCCTGTGTACTACTCATGTGCTTCGATGTTTAGCTTTCCGTTTGCATTATCAGTTCAACCTGAATAAAACAAAATAAATCCAAAGTAATTAAATTCATCATCGGCTAATCGTTTACATTATATTTATATGGATATGTGCAAGCAAAACAACATGTACCTGTTTTTCGTAATTATGCTTTGTTAACGTGTTATTCGTCTGCTCTTTTGCCGCAATTTTGTAATTAATTAGTTTGGCGTTTTTGTCTTCTACAATTTGCCAAACGCAGGTTGGCGACCGCTACTAATTACATAACTAATTACTACTTCTACAAATTGATGATTGATAAAAAAGCACTAATGAAAATAAATAAAAATCAATAAAAGTATTTTTAGTCTTTTTTATTATTTTCCGCCGATTATGCCACATTATCTTCCAGAATAGCAGAAAGATTCTCTTCACTGATGATAAACTTTTCTCAAATTCCACTGTCCCACATTCAAATTTCACCAAAGGTTTTTGAATTGCAGCTGCTCCAGCATTCATCATTCTCTTGGAATCATATGATTTGAGCTTTTGTATCCTAATTGAACAGATCACCGTTGATCTTTTTCGATTTGGGAGCGAAAATTAGTGCTTCATATTATCAAAATGTCATTCTTAGTAGCTAAAAACCTGATGGACCTGGTGCATTACTGCGCTTGGTGTATGGACAAGATTAGGCAAGATTGGGAGATTGCACATTGAGCAATGTTTTCCTAATTGTGGCTGTGGAACAACGGCATATATTTTCAAGATGAGAATGTCTACCCTGCTGTCTCCTCTGACCTCAATTTGATGGACAGTAGTATGAAGAGACTCGTACGACGTGCCACAAATTGACATTTTGACCTTGGCGGGAATGTCTGTGATGTAATTGTACACTTTGACCGTCTGTGTACCTCTGAGGTCATTGGAACATATTCTCTTTTGTTATAATATTTGTTGGCAAACACATTTGTTTGTAGTCTATTGTTTAAATGTAACCAATTTTTTTTATTCATATTACATAAATAATTGGCCGTGTATATTGGCGGGGGTATATATCTGACGTCATTGGAACATATTCTCTTTTGTTATAATATTTGTTGGTAAACACATTTGTTTGTAGTCTATTGCTTAAATGTAACCAATTTTTTTTATTCATATTACATAAATAATTGAATGTGTATATTGGCGGGAATGTATCTCTAACGTCATTGGAACATATTCTCTTTTGTTATAATATTTGTTGGTAAACACATTTGTTTGTAGTCTATTGTTTAAATGTAATCAATTTTTTTATACATATTACATAAATAATTGTCAAAGATCATTGAAATTTTTTATGCAAGAAATTCAAATTTTTGGAATTTTGTTTTATTTTACATACTTGCTTTTTGTTAATGTATGTGACTTGCTTATTTATGTGGCTAATTTAGTTTACATACTTATTTTTTTTATTTATATACTTATTTCACATACTTGTTTTATTTAGTAAAATTTAATAACATATGTTTGAATTAGAGAGATAATAATACTCATTAAAAGCGTAATGGCTTATTTCAGTAATAAATCAAAATAATTTTTTGGAACTAGCTTATGCAAAAACTCGCAATTTCCAATATTAAATAATTTTACGTGGTAAAACCCACATATGTGTTTAAGACAAGACAAAAATGTAATTTATTCTACACTTTGCTTATAATGATCATATATATCTTACTATTAAATTTGTCTATTGTGTTAGTTTATCTTCATTGTTGTTGAGGGAATTCTGTAGGAAACGAATGCATAATGAATTTCACATGGTCATATCTAAATGAATGTTTAATAAGTCAAATGAGGTGATAGATCACAGTATAAAACACATGATAAATAAAAGTTTAAACAAATTCAATTAAAAATGTGCATTACCAAGCAAATGACATTTCTATTTATGATAAAGTATATAAATAATGTAACATCGAACAGTAAATTCGCAGCAATTTATTAAAATAAAATTGATTACGTTTTAAAAGAAATATCTGTAGAACTAACTANTTATTTTACATACTTGTTTTTTTATTAACATACATGATATTGGAAATACCACATTAATTTAGTTTATATGTTTATTTTACATACTTGTTTTATTCGGTAAAATTTAATAACAAATGTTTGAATCGGAGAGATAATAATACTCGTTAAAAGCGTAATGGCTTATTTCGGTAATAAAGCAAAATAATTTTTCGGAACTAGTTTATGCAAAAACTCGCAATTTCTAATATTTAATAAACGTACGTGGTAAAACCCACATACGTGTTTAAGACAAGACAAAAATGTAATTTATTCTACACTTTGATTATAATGACCATATATATCTCACTATTGAATTTGTCTATTGCGTTAGTCATGGACCTCTGTTTACAGAGGTCCATGGCGTTAGTTGATCATCATTGTTGTTGAAGAACATCTGTAGGAAACAAACACAATGTGTATTTACACATTATGAATTTCACACGGTCGTATCTAAGTGAATGATTAATAAATTAAGTGATAGATCACAGTATAAAACACATGATAAATAAAAGTTTAAACAAATTCAATTAAAAATGTGTATTACCAAACAACGGTTTGATTATTTAATACGATGTCGAGCTAATCGAGTGGTGTTTAGTAGTGGTCTGGATCCATCATAGAGAACGATTCAAGGCTCCCTGTGCCAGACCATGAAAGTGCACATAGGTTAGGTATAGGGGTTTTCTCTCGATTAGTCGACTAACGATCACTTACTACATGTAATCGGAATAATCAACTGCGAACAAACGGTTGGATGACCAAAACTTAGGAAATATATTAATACTATTTTAGATCCAAATTGATGACCAATAAATGACCGATAAAGTGACCGTACATGTATTAATTTATAAATGTAAATTAGGAAGCTGCTCGAAACTAATATATTTAGAGATGCCAATATATTTCGGTAATGGCTACATGTAGCGTCAAGCGAGCAGCTAGTAACAATTCAGGTTGCGAACAAATAGAAGACTTTTACAAAATAGAGTTTAAGTCGAATTGTGTCATGTCTTGAGTATGCACTGAGCTAGGATAAGGTACCTATAAGTTGTATCGATGAGCCGAGGCGTGGAACTCAATCAAATGAAACATCGGAGGAGTTGGTGAAACTGGATGTGGAGATTAACTTCGGGCAGATGCCCACTATCGATCACTGGAGAAACTGCCGCATGGCTTCATCACCTAAATAGTAAACAGTTAAATCTAGTTACATTAAGTTAATAGAAACAAAAGCCAAGCAGTATCCAATTAGGTAAATCCCTACCCGCAAAACTACGACTAGTGTTATACAGTAGCAAGAGATAAATAGCAGTGATGCCTGGTAGAGGATGTTACATTGCAACGGTGTACAATGAATGAAACTCATTTTCTTTCTAGTCGTTTATAATTTTCCGTTGTTTATTAATGTATAGCATTGAGCATGTTTCACCCAAAATGATCACCTTAAGTGATTTGCCTATTGGAGAATCAAAATCGAGTGTTAGACGTATACTTGCACCACTTAATTCAGGGTAGAGTACCTCATTATTTGCCTCCGCAATACTGGTCAAATCAAAAACCATAATTGCATGCTTATTATAATCTGAGTATGGTATACCAGTTACATCATTCAAACCCAACGCCTTTACAGAATGAAAGTATGCTTGTGCATAATTATTTTCACCCACAGTCATTGGTGTGAATGCAATATTCGATCCACCCCGTGTTATAGTAACTTGGCGCAGACCTCTAAATCTATATGAGAATGGGTTTGAGTCGGGTGTTCCTGTAAATTGTAGATTGGG
>CABFPE010000243.1:1012004-1032475 GCA_900660155.1 Hofstenia miamia
TCTGACTTTGAAATTCTAACTAAGTCACCATTATGAAATAATGCTTTTTGTTGGCAACATGCATTAACACTCATTAATTTTCCAATCAAATATGGTACGTGTTTTTTTCTAACAGAATTCGGAGTCATTCCAAATGTACGATTTACACGGGAATTCAATACGTTAACTATTTGTTGTAGCTTGTCTACATATTTAAAGTTGTTGGTAAATTGTAGATATTTAAATAGAATTTCCTTTAGACTCCTTATAGCTCTTTCTGTGCATACAGCCTTCATGTTTGAATTTGTACTATGCAATATAATTTTATTTCTTTTACAAAAATTGAAAAATTCACCTCTGAATTCACTTCCACGATCAATCCAAATTCGTTTAACGCATTGCGCTAGTTCTTAAATTTTTTAAAAGCAGACAGCACATGATTAGATTTATTATTTCGCAAAGGCTGTACACGGAATACGAGTCTCTTCATACTACTATGGACAACTTCATTTAGGGGTGGATCCATAACGTCTGCACAAAACAAATCTGCATAATGAGAAGAATTTGAAGGTCATAGTGTCCAAACATTGGGAATTGTTGTTCCATGATGTTATTGACCATGTAATCTATCAGCTTCTTCGTAGACTGGATATACTACTGGCCGCTGATGGTCGACAATTTGAATGATAGTGTGCTATTTGCTTGCACTAAAAATGGCAATTCATTACATACTTTTATTTTGCTGTTACTTTGATTATATTCTTGAAAATATAAATTTTGCAAAGTGACAATCACCTAACCCAACACTCTACTGGGTGGGACATCCTAATAGTTCACATTTAAAACTTTAAAAACTTCTCTAAAATGTGGTCAATTTGAGTAGGGGTTTTTGCAAGACAAATAAATTTTACTACACATCAACATATTGACTTAGTTTTATTTACATCTTTATCTGGCGGCCATTGTTTTGAATTACTAAATTTATTTGATTCTGAAATGAAGGAATACAGTTGTGAACAATATCTTTAATGACATGGGCAAAAGCTCGTTGGATGATGATGCTTTGTTTTGTAACATACAAACTGTTTTTTCTTGAAACTTAAACGCCATCTTATATATACATGTAGTAAGTTTTGAAAAACAGCTTGAGCATTTACTTACAAGGTGGTAGCATGCATATGCATACTAAAATGTAAAACTTTAAATTTTCTTGAAATAAATCTCGCAAAAATGTTCCCAATACTTAAAAAGTTTTAAAAGTTTTAATTGTGGAATATTAGGATGTTCCATCCTGTATATATATATATATATATATATATATCAATATCACTAATTTAAAAACTGAACAAAAAGTACTTCAATTTGCAATATAGAACTTTTGAAGCACACCGCATTCACAAACTCACGATAAAAAAATTAGAATATTTATATTAAATAGATTTTAACATGCAGATTGATTTTAGGAAACCCTAAAGCGATTAGTTCATCAAATATACTCTTAAGGTTGTCAGAGAATCAAATGTTCAAAGTGAGCATAGCATATCAAAGTGCAAGCCCGGAAGCTCTCCAATAAAATATAATTACCGTATTTTAATGTTGCAGTCATAAACAATGCTTTCCAAGTAACACTATTTTACAACTTGCTCTTACACCTACAGCAATGCGCAAAACATTAAGCATTAATACAGATGTATAATTGGCATCCCAACCAAAAAAATTACTAAATTTTAATAAAAAATAAATAGTTATTTTATAATTAAATTCGTTGTGATAACGTTTTTGGCTAAATGTCTTGTTAAAAAGCGGTTTTTATTTTTAATTAATAAAAAACGGTTTTTGAGAACAATATATATATATACATTATAAAAACAAATTAATGTGCTCAAAATATAAGTGAAGTGCATAAATATCAAAAACTTGCATTAAACTAATTTACTTGGCTATTAAGTTAAGCTTCAAAAACATCTTAAACGTGTACCTATATGCAATATTTGTTTTTGCTCATCGTGTTTTTTAGGGTATCTCTATATTTTCGAAATATGGGCATATTCGTCCTTGACTTTTAAACTTCTGAAGGTTAAGTAACATTTCTCTTCCGTCCTTGTCATTTCTTGTTGTAACTATTTTAACAGCAGCATTTTCTTCGATATCTTCTTATAATATCAGGAATAGAAAAAATACGTGAAGTGACATAATTTTAAAAACAAAGCTTCCCATTTTAAACAAAGTTTCTTAAGCGTCGAAAACGTATTGCCAGGGGGGTTTCATTAAAGTCTTCATTCTCTTTGTCATTTTTTGGAGTACTGCTAGGCAGTTTTTGCCATTCCAGTATTTTATGTATGCCAAAGTCAAACTTCATAAATAAAAACGTCCTCTCATCAGTACATATGGATGCTAAGCACAAATTGTGACAAAAAAACAGTAGAAAGTTTTTGCTTGACAATGCAAGCAAATGTGGTATTTACATGCTTGATTCAATTTCAAAGAAGATGACCACAAAGTCAGCAATGCAGTGGTTGACCTTTGACAATTGTTAATATTGTATTAAACCTACAGCGAATTATTTCTTGGATGATAATGCTGAAAGAGACCGGTGATGTCACCTCTCAACGACAATTAATGCTGCAACTAACTAAGTGCTTGATGGATGTTCCTTCAGGTACTATAAGTTAAAACCGTAGACATATTTTGAAATTAGTGGCACTACAAAAGAAAGACGATCTAAGACCAGTGTGCAAACTTACTGCAAAGAATGCAAAACGTCTAAAATATCAAACATATCAACGGGCAATTAATGGTAATATTCTGCAGTTGTTAACTGGACTGTTTCTGAATACGAAGTCAATTTTTGAAGCAGTATTCTAGGAAACTTTTTTAGAAAATTGTACATTTTTTGCATTTTCTGTTGTTAATATATTCGCGCGTAAATTGACCCAAGATGGTGACTCTTGATAGTAATGCCTCTTGTTACTATTGAATTTGAGCAATTCTTTAATATACTTTTGTATTATTGTTGAATTGCAATTCTAGAAAATGAAGAAATCACCAGCTCTTTAATGTATAAGAAATTTTGATTCAATTGACTCAATAGATCGTTCTAGTGTGCAAAACATTTGGACTCACTGAAGTTTAGGTGAAATGTTTGAATCTTTTCAAAACGTTAATTGAGGTGTCACGAGCAAATGGAATAAAATTATAAAAATCTGTGTTACAAGAATATATATTTCATGTTCAAGATTCTTTTATCTAACTACATAATTGAAAATTCAGCAATTCTGAATTTTACATTTATTTGAAAAACTATTATATGCCAATATAAATGTCAGATGAGGCGACACCTAACAATTGTCTGATTTTCAAGAAATTTTGGATAAACAATGCTATGGCATATTGCAGAGGGTAGGCAATACCCAGATTTGCAAATGGACCCAAATCTCAGTTCCAAGTGAAATGACTTAGACTCAGTATGGTGCGGTCCTCAAACATTGCGAAAGTGTCGATCCGCGATTTCCCAAGATTAATGAAAATTTATGCAATTTATCATTCATTTTTGATTTAAAAACAATCTACACATCAGAGATGGAATTGGGGCAGATTATTGCTACCTACCCTGCCCCGCCCCATTTCCACGTGCTGACGAATGCACCCTATTGCCCCAAGATTTATGTTCTACAGCTCCAAATTAGTGTTCTGCGGAAAAATGCAATTTTCTTGGGCGTAGCCGGCCATGCAATATAAAGTTTGACCTTGGCCGGTTGTTGGCTGTAATACCTTAGCCATAGTCGTCCGTTAGCCGTGATTTGTTTTGCCGTAGTCAGCATTTTTTACTACTAGTAAGTGAAATACTGCAATTTTTCAATGGAACGAATAAAACATGCTCATAGTTCGAACAATTAAAGAAAATGGTCAAAGCGAATAAGTTTTAAAAACAAAAATACAAACAAAATTCATGGAAATAAATAGTTCAACATAATATTCAGAAATCAATCTTAGTCGAAATTTTGTCTGTAAAACAAAATCTTTGGCCGCAGTCTGCTGTTGGCCGTAGGCGGCGGCTATAGCCGGCTAACGGCGAAGGCCTGGCCGCGGTCATTACCGCAGAACACTACCTAAAATTGCCCTATACAAACAATTCTCGCTCTAAAAACTACTTGCGATATCTTATTGCCCATATTCTTTTCGATGACAGAGTTCATAGCAATGCACCACACCACCATTGCCAAATATTTTAAATCATTACTGCCTAGAAGAAAAAGAAAAATTTTTGCAAATGCCATCTCTACTATTACTGTCAATAGGAATCTAATGTCTATTTAAATTATTATTATTAATAGCCAAATAACAAATTTTAACTCTATAAAGCTAATATTTTAATCAATATATTCTTGCAAGGATCATTGCAAAGCCTATTTATGACAAATCAAATCAAAAAGATCTTTTTGATGTTGTTGAATGGAATCTAATTTCGTTAAGAGTTAGAAATGTATGGTAATTGATCTTTCAAATTTTCCAAGTCAATCAAAGTTTTTTCAAGTAGATTAACTGTGATGTAAGAAAATTACTTTTACAATATCTAAAATTGCCAGTTCCTTGGTGCAGTTTTTCTCAACCCAAATGTGTTTTTACTCGACTTTTGCCCCATGAATACTCACGTTAGAACAGTCTTGCCCCATACCTTACTAACATGCCCAGCCCCACCTTGCTCCATGGGTCGACCTGCCCCATAAATTTTATGTATTAATTATGGGTTCTGTTGCCTGTTTTGGGAAATGGTAAATTATTGAAAAACAATGTTAATTCTTCGTGAAATTATAAGGAAAATTTAGCATTACAGTCAATCTCAACTATAGCCCAGTAGTGTGAAATTATATTAATTAATGTTTTTTATAGTATTGAAACTCAGACAGTGGTTTTGTACATGTCTCTGCATTGTATTTAATATATAGAAGTCTCATTAATGTGTGGAAAAATTAAAGTAGGTTCTAAATTGTACTGTGGATACTTGCTTCATGACGTCAGGAGGGCGTTCCCTTGGGTGGGCTAAAGTAGATATTTGAGTGAGCTGGAGCCCACCCAAGCCCGTCTGTAGACTTAGTTCGCCATCTATTGATTTAAATTTTGTTACTACGAGTGTGTTTATTGCTAAGAGATTGAAAAAAATTCTGTTTCTCAATTTTTGCAAAAATTGAGCTTCTGCAATATAGTTGTTAGCAATAGCACTTGAACATTATATCTCATACTCTGAAAAATATAAAATATGAGGTCTGTTTTCTGGTTGACCACTATTACACACATCTTGCTTAGCTTAATGACAATTTTCTTGTTGATCGAAAGAATCCATTTTTTCATGTGTGATTACAATGAGTGAACGGAACAAGTTCATTTTTGTGTGTTAAACTGATTAATTGTTCGAAAGGTCATTGAGATGATACTGATACACTATCCAATTTGTAACAGCTTTGCACAAATATTTAATTTCGTAAAGCAATTAGTTTCTGATCTATTAACTTAATTGCCCTGCCTTCATTATATACATCATGTGAGGTAGAAATAGGACTTGTTTTTTCAAATTTCAATTGATTTCTGTTGTTGGCCTACAGTATAAGTTGACCATTAATACTTGAATTATTCATATAGTTCATCGAATAAGTACATTTCATTATAGTGTTTCGAAAGTCTGCGTTTTTATCAGATGCTACCTGTTTTTATATAAAAATCCATTTTGTATTGTGAAAACATGTGATTGTTCAACAATATTTTACTGTAAATGAAGCATAAGCGAATTAATTTGTTCTTATATATGTTCTGAAAAACAATTGACATTCCTGATATAGAGGTAAAACAGAGTTTAACCAGGTAAATAACCATTTTCAAGAAAAAGTTCGAAATGACCTAGGCTTTCTGCGAACAGCTTGGGCTGGTTTTTGTCAAAAAATCTTGGCGAGAGGAATCCATCTCGAGATCCCCCTCCTCTTCTGAATTCACCACTGGTGAACTTAATATCAATATTAGGAGAAACTTTTGATTTGAAAACTGATGAATAAGTATTGAAATTGTAGAGCAATTTTTTTGGTGAGCACGATAAACGCTAAGCGGGATGATTTATGAAAAACTATCACAAAAATAAACATACAACCCTAGTAAATAAATTTGGCAAAAAAATGCCAAATATTTGGAAAGGATTTGCAAATCGATTCCAAATATTTGGCAAATTTTCCAAATAATTTGCAAACTTTCCAAGAATTTGACAAATATTTGGCAAATTTTACCAAATATTTGACAGTTTCCAAGTTTTGTGCTAAGTGATTTTTCATCAGCTTTAGTTATTTATAACAGCAGTTGGTTAAACTGCTTCACAGTATACATAAGATGTATACAGAAGACGTATAGATCCAATACAGACTAATCATAGTCTAAACTACAGCAATCAACTGCCAACCAAATGCATTAAAGCATTAGTATGCAAGTCAACATCATAATTCTTAACTAATGCAACATTGAAAATTTTCCAATTAATCTTGTTTATATTCCGTAACAATTTGCTCAAAATTTTGGCAGTTATGAATTATAACTTAAGCATTTATAAGTATGTTAGATTTAAAAATTATTTCTGGTGTGAACATAAAAAACTAATAGAATACAGGTTATAACACTAGTCCATAACTAGTACTAATTGAGTATTTAATTGTTGCATAAATTATTCTTAGATATATAAATACTTTAATTGTTTATAACAGTAGTCAATGAAAAGTTGAAATTTTCATTATATTGGTTTCAAAAATGTTTGAAATACTCAATTATATATTATGTACACGTTTATTTATTCAAATAAGCTTTAAATTAATGAATGTACAAATTGTACAAATTTGGAAAATTTGGCAATTATTTGGCAAATATTTGCCAAATATTTGGAATATTGCCATTTACAAAAATTATGCATTTTTTTCCAAATATTTGGCAAATATTTGCCAAATTTTCCAAACGTATTTACTAGGGTACCGTGAACATAATAATTTAAAACTGTTTTGCTAACAGTTGAAGTAAAGTAAGTTGACCGGATTGTGAAAAGGAGGTTTGAAGGAGGTTATTAACACGTGTTCTGAATGTACCATATACTTGGATGAGCATAGAAATATAATATAAATTATAATAATTGACTAGATGTGAAATGCTTGGAAAATTTTCGATGCAGCTCTGTAAAAAAATGTCGTGCAATAGTATAAAGTAGGTATTATTGGGTTTTAAAGTATAAGAAAAGTAGTTTGGATCGAATAATGCATATCAATTTTAGATCTTACCATATTTACCTCCTCCAAAGAGGTAATATTTTTGCCTCTATTTGTCTGTCTATTTGTCATCAAAAGAATATGTATGAAAAAATATCTCAAGATAATTATTGGGATATTAAACTTTCAGATTGATCCAAATGGGATCGAGATTCAATATACATTTATAGGCGGTATATGTCAATGCATAGAATGATGTTTTACAAGCGAGGAAAACGAACTTTTTTCACTGACACCTTCAATATTATGTCCATTTTAAAAATCTCTTTATTTAAAGCAAAACATGAACGACAAAAACTAAGAAAAATTTGTAAATCAGAGCCAGCCTTTGTTGCAAAACCATCTTGCATTATTCATTTGGAGTGTGCTGAAAGCGCTCAACTGTTTACAATTGAACTATAAAATAAAATTTTAAAATTTTGCACAATTTTTCAGGCAAAGCCTTAAAAACTTTGATAGAACTGGATGTGCTATTGCTTCGTCAATCTTTAACATATGAAACTAAAATCAAGTGCGATTGATTAGAAAAAATTGGAATTGCCAAAAACCCGAAATTTTAGTCGTTCGAGTGGAAAACCTTTTCATGAACTTTTCAAATATAGTTAAACTTCCATAATAATATTTTTAGGTCTTAGCAATATACATATTTGTAACATATCTATCTATATATATATATATATATATATATATATATNATCTACACGTTTATTTATTCAAATTTGGAAAATTTGGCAATTATTTGGCAAATATTTGCCAAATATTTGGAATATTGCCATTGACAAAAATTATGCATTTTTTTCCAAATATTTGGCAAATATTTGCCAAATTTTCCAAACGTATTTACTAGGGAATTAACTAATTCTTGCAATAATATTCGATTGTCCATGTTACACAAATGTAAACTTACCTATATACCTTATCTATTCAATACATTAGTTGTTTTGTTGAATGCGCTAGCGTGTAAAGATTTTTTACGTTTTAGCGCGCTAAGTATAAGAATAGCTTCTTCTCAGCCCTCCTGAGATGAAAATTTGCGGAATCGTCACCGATTTTTTCTTGTACTAATGCACTCTTTTTAGCTGCATGTTTTTATAAATACTTGTGCAATTGGAAAAAACTCAGTTAAAGATTCTATTTTTTCTTACTAAGCTCTCAGTTGAAGTCCCATAAAAACGGAAAATCCTGCGACATTGGTGAGAGAGGATGGGACTATTTTTAGACAATTCACTGTCCCATGGAACATATGGAAATCTGGTGAGATGAACTAAATTGAGGCTCTCAAAGTTGTATTCAATTTGTCACGTTGTACTTTTAAATTTGGTTATTTATGTCATTTTTTGGGACTTGCTAAAATAACATCAATTTCAGTATATATTTGAAATGAGAGTTACCGCAAACATATTCTTTATATATAATGATTTTGATGAAAATTCATAAAAAGTTGAACAAATCCTGAATTTAATAAAGTTGCAATGACGAATTGTTACCTGTTCTTTTCTTCTTATGATAACATGTGATTCATTAAAAAACCTGAAAATTATTTTATACACATGAGAGATCCTAATGGGATAATCAATTTGCTTATGGGACAGTGTGATAAAATAGGAATATCTCCCATAATTATCGCTATGCTAACAACAATAGTTAAGTATTCAAATCATTATTGGCCCAAATTTGTTGGCAATATAGCAATGGTATACAATTTGAATCACTGCATAATTACCATGTGTATGTTTTATGTATAAACTTTATAACCTATTATAGTATATATGTTTGCCCAAATCGCTGACTAATGAATGGATTTTGGCTATTCAAAAAAGTTTTTCTGATATTGATTATTTATTTGAATGTTGAAACTCAACACCGTAATCTGTGAATCGCATAAACAGGAAGGCTTCTTTAACAACAAGATTGATAAAGTCATTAAATAGGAAATTTAGTTAGTCAATGTAGAAGCCTAAAAAGAGAAGGGAAACCAGAGAAGAAATATACTTTTCCGTGTTGGAAAAACGTAGATAAAATAGTCTCAATGCAACACTGATATGGGTTATCAACTTCGTTTGGTAAATTCCAAAGAGAATGTGAGACATCTAAACAGAAACCTGAATAAAGATTTGAAACAATTTTTAAGAAATATTTCGTAGTCTATTTCATTCAACTGAGAACTAAGAAATGACTGAAATTATATTGGACAAGTTGATAAAAGCATTATAATCAGCTGTGTTTTGGAATGGTCTATAACTACCTTTCCGTTTAGGTTGTGTACGATTTCTTGATTTTTATTATTAGTATTGCATTTCAGTAGTGGCATGATATTTAAAAGAATAGTGTTTTACTGTCAATGATTAACATACTTTTTCTAAATGAAGTTTTGCAATGCTGTTTTAAATTATTATCTCTTTATTATGGTGCACGTGATCTTGTCCTTTTGAAAAAATAAGAAATAGGGAAATTAATTCTAGGAAAATGAGGCATCTTTTATCCAAGGTATGCAAAAGATTAAATGACTCATACATTGTTTAGCCAACTTCCTGATTAGTTGTTTGATATGTCAAAATCAATGAAATTCACTTTCCTGTAATATATATACGTGTAAACCGAAGACAAAAGCGCTATCTCTCGATGTGTGTCGCATTATTATTTCATTAAATTAGAATAATACTTGAACTATATTTAGCGGGATTTTTAATGTTGTATTTTTAATGTCGTCATTTCTTAATGTTGTATTTTTAATGTATCAATTTTTTTAATGTGATATTTTTTAATCTCGTAAATTTTTAATGTCGTCGCTTATTAATGTCGTATTTTTTAATGTCACCGTTTTTTAATGTTGTAATTTTTTAATGACGTCATTTTTCATTGTTGTTGTTGCAAATGACCTAACTCAAAACCCTATTTCTTCAATATTTTATAAACCTAAACCCTAGACGCAAGTCTCAATTGGATGATTCCTAAACTTAAGATAATAGCCCAATGTTTTAGGATATGAAATTAAGATTTTCTATTGAGGAACTTATATTAAAACATGATATTATTGTAAAAATATTATTGTTATATTAATTAAATGCGATGTTACTATTAAACTTTAAGCATTTTCATGATAAAATTCAAATTTGTTTCCATTTTGCAATATTCACAAAAATTACTTTACTGAAAACGCTTCTTAAAAGGCTGCTGTTAAGTGTTTGCAAGTGCGTATAGTTCTTACAAATGCGTGTATATTTGCGTTTAAAGTTATTGACGCAGTAATCAACATGGGTAAACCCAAGTCTCAAATTATCTTTTCCTAATTCTAAACCCTAACCCAAAACCTTATTTCTGTATTATCTTATAGACCTAAGCCCTAAGCCAAAATCCTATTTTTCATCATTTTATAGACCAAAGCCTTAATCCAAATTAAATATATATAATAAATATAATTTACGACATTAAATAAAGAGAGGACAATAAAAACTTACGGTTTTAAAAAACTACGACATGAAAAAATTACGCGACATTAATGGATGGTAAAAGTTTTTAAGGGATGAATTAAAAACCTCCCTTTATTTAACAATGGTTACATAGATGCTCTTAAGCAGCATAATGCAGACTTTTAAACTCAATGCACTTTATGTATTTAGTCGACAGAAGAAACATGACCTTGTTTTTACATTAATGGATGGTAAAAGTTTTTAAGGGATGAATTAAAAACCTCCCTTTATTTAACAATGGTTACATAGATGCTCTTAAGCAGCATAATGCAGACTTTTAAACTCAATGCACTTTATGTATTTAGTCGACAGAAGAAACATGACCTTGTTTTTACATTAATGGATGGTAAAAGTTTTTAAGGGATGAATTAAAAACCTCCCTTTATTTAACAATGGTTACATAGATGCTCTTAAGCAGCATAATGCAGACTTTTAAACTCAATGCACTTTATGTATTTAGTCGACAGAAGAAACATGACCTTGTTTTTACTTCAATATCTGATATTATAAACTATATTTTTTCAGTGGTGCCGATTATCTCATGGTAACATATCATTATGTACCCTATTATGGACGCCATAATGGTAAAGTAGAGGAAAAGTTGATGGCCATTATTGATGGCAGTCATAAAAATATTTCCATAATGGAAATCTATAAATTTATTGTTACATATGTACAAAATTATATTGAATTTCAAAAAAAATGTTAAATTTAATGTCAAATATTATATATTTATAATAATTTATAGGCAAAAATTTTTATTTTGAATAAAAAAACAACAACTCTTAAAAGTATTGCAAAACTTTATTAACATTAAGTAGCTACATTAGATTGAAGACAAATAGCAAAGATGAAATTGTTTCACATTTGAAATAGTAGATTGCAAACAAATAAGAACGATTAAATTGCTTGGATTTTTAAAGTTTGTGCCCTACAAAGTCATTTATTTTGAAAAACAAAAAAAATAATGGGTTTATTTGACAATTTGTTTATGGACTGTTTTAAACCATTTTGTAACCTAGCGAATTGCTCATGATATTATACAAAAATATTTGTCTTTTAATTTGAGCTTGAAATTTGATATTAATTTTGATAAATATTAAAACCCACTTTAATTATTTTCTATTAATAACTTGCTATTCACTCACCATATTTTAATTAATTGCCATTATGGCCACATATGTACAAAATTTTAATATATGATCAGTATGAATGGCAAAAATGAATTTCGCCTTGCCATATATGACCATAACATCAAAGGGCACTCCTGTATTATTTAATAAAAATCAGTCATGAACTTCCTATGTGATTTTAAAAAATACATTAAAATTACATTTTTTTACAGAAAGACAAAGAATAAATTCAGTTGCAGCGGCACAAGATTTTCAATGCTCAAAGTCTCATGAAACATTCGCAACCCATAAAGCAAATTCTATTTTAGCAAATATCAAATCCGTGATCACATTTTCTTTGCTTAAGGCACTAGTGGTCTGTTAGTACCATTCCTTCTGTGATATTTAGAGCAATAAGTGTTGAATTTTGAAATCTTCATTATGTCATAGTTCCCAGTGCAAACAAATGTCTTAATTATATGTGGTAAATGTAAGTATAAAAATCTACCAGATTGAAAACTCTTGTAATTTTTAAAAAAACTTAGTTTTGAAATATTACTTTTCAAAAATCCCAAACAAAATTACGTTTCTCCTACTATTCAGCTACTTATAAATTTTTAGTTAGTACGCAATTCATGAATAAATTAATCTAAAATTTCACTGTGTCACAATATCTAATTTATAAAAATATATTGATTTTTAAGAAAAACGTTGAAGAAATCATGTCGTGGAAATTTATTGTAATAATACTTCAACAAAGCATAATATTCGAATATGTCAAACATGACATAAAAATGTCAAACATAATTAAGTGTTTAAGTCGTCTTAAGACCACTTTAGTTTAATGGATAACAGAAACACTCAATAAAGAGCTACAGTAGATGTTCTAACATAACAATTTTTGTAGGCTAAGCAATGAAATCCGAAATCATTTGTCATATTTCAGGATTTTCGTCGTGATTTAAAGGTCGAAAAACATTTGTTGAGACATGCGCATTGGAAAGCCATTTATATTTATTTTTTTTGACTTACTACCCTCCTGGTTTAACATATCAAGGAAATCTGTCCTGACACATTTATTCAACTAGTGAACAATTATTAGCGTACCCTAGAAAATCCATTTGACAAACTTAGCAAGAGAAATCTAAACTTGTGATACATTTCTAGATTCCACTTGCAAATGGATTTCAAGGATTTGGTAAATTTTTGCCAAATATTTGGTGCACCTTTCAAGGATTTAGAAATTATTTGCAAATTTTCAAAAATTATCTTAAATGAAAATTTCCAGGAACTTATAAACAAGAGTAGAAGCTAACTGTAATTTTTTATTTAGCCTGGCTTGCAGCCAAAGTATCTTTATTAAAAAATTACCCTGCTCGAATCTCCCTGCTGTCAATGTGGTTTTTCAAAAATCTGCAAATCCCAGCCTTACCCGAAATAAATATTTGTTTTATTTTGATCAACAATCGATATACCCACGTTTTACTCCAATAATCAGTATGCTATCAAAAAATGGAACGAAACAAGAGAAGAACAAAATCCCAATAAAAGTAAGAGGTTTGAATAGTTTATCGAATACAAACTGCAAAGTAAACTTATAAATAACTTAAAATACACAGTTTTGCAAAACTAAATTAAAATTGTGGCCCGCACTTCAGCCTGTCATTCATTTATATTTGGCTCAATTGTAACAATGGTTAAGTGACTCACATGAATTAAAAAACAATGAATTAACATTAGTAGACATGGCTGTTTTATACTTTTCACACACTAAGAATATTAAGGAAATAACGCACATCACTCATGGAAAGGAAATATATCAGAGCGGTTAAAAAATGGATTTTTTTTAATTATTTTCAAAAAATTTTTCAATTCAGCATAAAAAGTTAAAGTTATTAAATGAATGCCGCAAATGTGCATAAATTATTCTTGTTTTTGTCGCTACAATTAATGACAAATTGGCATATTGATTTTAATTCATGACGTTCAATCGAATTTAATAAATTTTCTATTTTTAACTTTTTATAGATATTAAAAAAAATTTTTTAATATAATTTGATAAACATTTAACAAATTTTTGAAAAATTTATCAATTTATTGAAGCTATTAAATATCTTATCAGATGTTGCAAATTATGCAAGAAACTTCCAAGATCTTACTATTATTCTAAGTTTCATCGACTATGGTCAAGAAATATGAAAGCTCATACCAGTTCTTGTAATTTTATTCTATATTTGCAAACAATATTTAAAGTGGCATATTTCATGCGTTTAATAGTCGACAAATTTTACATTAATCATTTAATCATAAAGTCTTCAGGGGTTGGATTAATTGTGTGTGTGCATCAATTAGAGCTCTGGGTGAATCGCAAATGTTCAACCATCATCATCATTAGTCTTATATTGACTTCCACTATGAAATGACTCAACTTACAATTATTAAATTTCAATTTAACTCTTTTTTGCAAAAATTTCCAAGATCTTATCAATTTTCTATTATAAATATAGTAAACTGTGCTTTTTTATATAATTTCACTTTTCAATAATCAGATCCTTAAAATAGGAATGCTTTAGGCATGAAAACTTTAAATGAATAAAATTTCAAGATAAATTTGTGAGTAAAGTTTAAGTGTGAACCCTGGAAAACTTTCTTTTGAGAACAAAGTTGTAAGTGTAATTTAAACAATATATACCTAACATTTCAAAAAGTAACATTATGCCAATTATCCCAAGCTATTTTTACAAAATTTAATAGTTTCTTCAAAGAACACTTAAGCGTTTGCTACTCACTATCTAATGGAGAACTGTTTCCATTTTCATCACCCTACTTGGTCACACTGTGCGTAAAGTCAGGCATAGTAATTTTACAGAAAACTAATTATTTGAGGGTAGTGGTTGCTGCCATGAGATTTAGACCGCACTATTCTCGGAGGATTAGGTATGGAAAGAATTTCTAAAATTTTAAATAAATCGGATTTGTCATTGAAAATTAGTAAAGATATTCACTTACTTAAAAAATTTTAGCCCAGATTTTCATCCTAACATGCGGGAGCACATTTACGCATAAATTTGTTTGTATAAAAGATATTCAAAATTTTTAATAAACTTAGAGAAAAATAATAGACAATGTGAACAAAACTGAGTGTTGCAAAATAGTTATGCTAGTAAGGTGTTAATTAACAATATACTGGCACTAAAATGTATAATACACGCTTTTGTTGTGATCTGTTTTCTATAACGTAATACTGCTATTGAAGTATTAAGTGTAGTATTAACATCATTTGCTGAGGTATTTGTCTATGCCAATGTACTAAGCTTAATTATATTCTATTCTATGAAATTGCATTATATTTGAATTTCTTGTAGTACTAATAATGCGTCTTTAAATTAAGTACAATTTAACATTAAACTGACCATGCTCTTTATTAAAGACTAACTGCTTTTTCCAGACTTTTAAGTAGTTTTTATAAGCATATGAAAATTAAAAATACTGGGATACAAACGCAAATATAGATGAATGTGTTCAAGCATTGAAGATGTTACTAAATTTTGAAATTCACTAATTTTCATTAAAAATTACAATTTTTTAAAAAATTTTGAGTTTTCACCATTTCGTTAGTTCTGGTAATCAGGAAATCGAAAGTGCATAGGAACAACAACTAAGCAGTATTGCTTTTTTTATTTACATGTAGATAACTACTCAAACGTATCAAGACATGTCGTGCGGTAAGACAAGAATTTAAAAGTCTACTGTTTGCATCCAGACGATATGAAAATGAAATATAAAATATGTATACTTTGAATTGTTAAAAAAATTACAAGAGCGGCGTCTAAAAGCTTTGACAAACAAGTGCACAGGAATTAAACTATTACAGGTATTTAGATAATGAAAGAAAATCTTTCACCTAAAAGGATGCCTTCCATTACTCTTCTTATACTTACTGCTTTGTTTTTTGCAACTCATTAATATACTTAATATTAAACATATCGTTTTGAAGGAGAGTCAAATTAATAATATGCAGCAAAGGAATGTGTTGAATGAATATTGTAGGCATGGGCGTCGATCCTGGAGGGATGGGGGATTCATCAAACCAAAATTTTCAGTTTTTGAGACAATCATGATTTATCCCCCGGGTACGCCGCACACGTACATAGTGACATTGAAGCATACAAATAAGTAGGACTCTGAAAAAAAAATGCTGTGTGAGAATTCCTACATTAATTAATTATTCTAACTATGTCTGACCAACATAGTCAAAATTTGTCAATTTTATCTTGTATGAATAATTACATCTTTCAGAAATTATAAAGTTGTCATGTTCACTGATACTGATCTTTGTTCTAAAAGTGGTCTTTACAGTCAATCGTAATCTTGCGGTCATGCTAGAGAGCTATAGCAAAGTTAAAGATTTATGTTAACAGTATGCTTGCTTTCCCTTAGAAAGTATTTTATATTGCAAAATAGATAGAGGTATGCGGGACCCGCTATATTTGGTCCCTGTCCCGTCCTGTTCATTTTCCGAAAAACTTTTCTTTGGTCCCGGAATTCATTAGCGTCTTTAATTTTATTATCACAATCTAGTTAGAAATTATTTAATTAATAACTAAAATAAAACTAAATGTAGCAAATTGAATATAAATTGCATAATTTTTAAACAAATGAAAAGCTTAATGTTAAATATGCTGTTGTGAGAATATTGTGCACACATAGGTATCTGGTCCCGAAGTTTTACTTAAGGTTCTGGTGTCTGATTCTAGCCCCTGCGTAACCAAATACGGGACAAGAACCAGATCAAGTGGGGATACACGTTATAATGGAGTTCTACAATGTAGTTTTTAACTTAATGTTTATTCATTTTGGCTGATGTTCATTTGTTTTGGCTGATTTTCGTACCACTTTATTCATGCTTCACGACCCTTTTGTATCCATATGAATAGCAATTCAAATTATTCCGATCGAATGCATGCCCCGACGCAAACCTATGTTTTAGCCCAATTATTCAAAATGAATGAATGCACTTCAATTGAACCAGGTGCTGCAATATCCACTATTTCAGCAAATATGCAGAAAATGGCATTTGTATTGTTAACTGAATTTGGCAAATTGATTTTTCAACTTATTTTCCATCTCCAGACCAAAATGTGAATACATATATACCTAATTGATGGAGAAGATTGTATTCATGTCGCCATTCTTTATTAGATGGACGCCTGTTAATTTAGGTAATTCAATTTTCGTAGTTTCTTCCTATTGTTGTTTATAGTATTTCCAGTTAATCTGTAAAAATGCATTTGTATATTAGGTAATATAGGGTATTTCTCGATGGTAGAAGTGTCTATTCATAAACAATTTGCATGACTTTTATCATCTGCAATAGTAAAGTCTTTGCTCTAAATCATAATTCTTCAGTACAATCTGAATTTCCAGAAATTCGTCTGATAGGTGTAGAAAATGACTCATACGAGTAATGCTCTTCTTCAGAATCAGACGAATTATTACATTGAAATCTTCATCCGTTTTTTGTTTTCAACATAATTTCTTATAAAGAGCTCAGAAAAGTAATGCAATAAGTTTGAAAAAAATTAATCATGTGGAACCAGTACCATACTTTATTGGATCATTAAAAAATATTTTTATGTTTCTGGCAAATATCTGTTTGAATTATTTAAGAAGTATAAGCGCTATATTTCAATCAAAATTCATAAAGTATTGCTTGAACAAAGAAAGTTTATCTAAAAACTACAATGTCGATGACTGTTTCCATGAATACAATTTTTTCTTTATTGATGACATAAGAGATTGCTTTTCAAGTTTCGCTTAAGTATTTGAATACTTTTAGTCGACCTTTTCTCAATATTGAACTGCTCCATAGATCTATTGTATTGAATATGAAGGAATTTTCCCACATTTGAGTTTGCAAAAAATTAGTGATTTTCAATTTATTGTTCTCGAGTTGACTTGGAGGTTTGAATTTAATAATTTTCAGCAATTTGAAAGTTTACTAAAGTTTTTGTAATGATTAGTAAGCTTGTAAATTAATGTATTATAACATTTGTACTATGTAATAAAATTTTATAAACCGCAGACCCTTTAGATACTATGAACTGAACTAGACAGCAATTAACATAATGCCCTAATACATCCTTTTTCAAAAATGTTGGAAAATATTTTATTGCACAAATGTACAAGATCATCAATAGCAACAAATTGTTATCGAATAATCAAAATATAGATTTCCACATAATTTCCGAACATTTGAGCGATTTTAGGAATCACAAAAAATATTAAGTTAATTTAAATGAAAATTTGTTAACAGAGATGGCTTTACTTGATTTATTATGTTCAAAATAAACGAACAAAGAAAGTTTAATGAAAATGATAAAATTATTATTTTTTATAATGAATTTATTTAAAACACATGCATAAATAGATAATCATTTAAAGTTAGTATTTTCTTCCCAAAAACTCAGAAAGATTGCATCTGGAGTAAAAACAGCTTGTACAATTCACGGCATGAAGAGTAAACATTTCATGAAGAACTAATGAATTCAATGATCTTAAGACAATTTACTTCAGTGCATTTCTTTTTAAAAGTCTCACATCGCAAAAATATTCTTCGTACAATCAAAATTTTTAACTCGGCATTTAGAACACTTAGCTACTTTGACAAACATGGATTCATAGCACAACTATGGTCTTCATATAGTATGTAGGCGATAATTTTTTTATTCAGTATCAAGCTTTTTGTATGATTCTCAATTTTATTAATGATGTAAGCTTTCTTGATGATTACTTTAAAAAAAACTAAAGGATTAAACACTTTATAGTAGGCGCATTCCATGTACTAGTGGGGTGCAGTATTTCTACACTTATTAATTACTGACTTATACAAGCTTAATCCAGAAAGATGTCTTTCAAATATTATAATACTAATCACATTCCATTCTTCTTTTAGTATGTAATACTTTTGAATGTTAGTAATTCATTTGCATTGAAACTAGTGCTGTATCCAGACCGGTTAATTCGGTCAGGTAAAAATAGGTTTAACCGGTCTAGTCCGCTTAAATCCTATCATGCATCAGAAACAGGTAATCGGGTTAAAATCCGATTAAATAATTCTATCTTTGATTTTCAAAATATATTTATCACAATGTTTGCGGTATAACAAAACAATAGAAATTGTAGAAAAGGGTCTAAAGATTCCTATTCTACATTTTTCATTCAAATTATGGAATTGCAATAATTTGCGCACTATTTAATAAAAACATCAAATTTGTGGGGAAATAATGTATCAAATTCGAGATATTAAAATTTACCTCGTTGATGCAAAATAGAACAGATTTCAATTCATTCATATAGTTAACATTTCTTATTAATCCTTTTTTATTAACACTACATATCTTTTCTTCATCAATTTTTGATAGACTTTAGGACATTGTCCTTAATGCTTGGTTTATAAACATATAATGCTTTGCACTACGAAGACGATATATATTGGTTAAAGCCGGTTAATCAGGCATAAATCCGGTTAAGAAATTATATTTTTGACTGAAAATAATTGAAATTGTAGCAAAAGGTCCCACTTGTTGTCAGTAAAATTCTAATCTACATTTTGCCATTCAAATTATGGAATTGCAATATGGCGTGCTCTATTTGAAAATGATCAAATTTAAGAGAAAATGATGCATCAATTCGAACATGTTTGAATTCACATTGTGTTTGCTAGACTATTTCAATTAGATAAAATCATTCATTAAGTTCTAGATATATTTTTCTATTCCATTTTGTGCAACTACATAGATTCCCTTCATTAAATACTGATAAACTTTGCGTTAATCTTCATTGTTGTTTGTTTTATAAAAATTCATGTGAAAAATCACAGACATACACACACACACATATATATATACGAGGGTAAGTCAACTATTATCCGCAATGCTGCTTAAAAATTTATTTTAATACAAATAGAAAAGTTACATGTACATTATTTTTCAACATAGTTCCCTTGTTTTTCAATGCACTTGGTCCATCATTGCAAAAGCTTTCTGAAGCTCTCATAAAAGAAGGTTTTTGGTTGAGCTGCAAGCTAGGAATGCAACGCATCTTTTACTACTTTATCCGAGGTAAATCTATGGCCTCTTAAGCCTGTTTGAGCGGATCAAACAAGTATTAAACCCAAATCTGTTGTGGATGCTTTTGTAGGCAGAACCATGACTTATTTGCAGACAATAAGCCACTTTACACGACCATTTTTGAATTTTTCAATCCATTCGTAAGCACTTCGTTGAGACAACACACTGTTCCTGTACTGCACAGAAAGTCTTTGATGAATTTCGGCCCCTGGTACACGGTACACCCACAAAAAACGAATCACTGAATACTGAATCTCTTTGGTGCAAACAGAAAGTGGAGCAGCCATTGTTAACAGCATGACAGCCACAATAGAACTGACCTATGACCTAGTAGTGTCTAACCTGTGCAGGCATAACAAAAACAAAACCACGCATTACACCATCTACGCTTCAAAACACTACTACCGGTACCAACATAACAAGAAATATAACTGCATTGCGGATAATAGTTGACTTACCCTCGTATATATATATATATATATATATATATAT
>CABFPE010000243.1:1078666-1091866 GCA_900660155.1 Hofstenia miamia
AAAGTAAAACTAAAAAAGTAAAAAAATGCAAACTAAATTAGGCCACATAAATAACACAAAAACTAGTAAAAGTACATGCATGACGTCAGTAAAAGAAACTAAAAAAATGCAAACTAAATTAGGCCACATAAATAACACAAAAACTAGTAAAATTACATCCATGACGTCAGTAAAACACCCCCCGCCAATATCCACCACGTCTCAGGTCAAAGGCCACCCCTCTCGACCAATCAGAAAAAAGTGGGATGAAAGGGAACCCCCCTCTCGACCAATCAGAAAAAAGTCGGATGAAACGGAACTCTCTTAATACTACTTGCATTGTGTATTTTTTGCCACTCACTGATTTTTAATTCTCTAACAGGGACATGTTTCATTTGATGTTCTTTGGAAATTTTGTTGAGACTGTTGACCACCTCTGGTTGAACTAGTTTACCAACAGTCTTTAGGGAATACATGGTCTTTGGTAATGTAGGTTTTAAAACAAATGTTTTTGGTTGTGAGAGATCATCTTGTTTGGTCTGTCCATTCTTGTAGATTTTTCTTTAGTATGAGTTTTTTTAGCAGCTTTTGGAGTCACTGCTGAATTTTAAATTGAAACATGTGTTTAAAGTATGTGTTAGTTATTACAAACTTTTAGCATATAAACCAATCAAAAATAACTAAATTCATTTTGATCCTATCATCAACTAGATTTCACATAAAAGTGTGGAAAAGATCTTAGCGGGCAAGTGTAATATCATTTTACAACTATCCATGTTTAATTTACTTTAATCTTAGAAATATAAATAAAGAAATGTAAGTCACAAAAATAAAAAAAAGCATTGGAAAAGAAATGTAAGTTACAAACATTAATAAACATCAGAAAAGAAATGTAAGTCAAAAACATGGAAATCATACATTGGGTATTTATTTAATTCTTAATATAAAAGACACCAATAAAATTTTAAAATGTAATGGACACATTTGAACAATAGATAAAAATTATGTATAGCAGCATAATGGAATTTTACATGCTTGTACTGTGTTTATGATTGGATAAATTTTGAAAGTTGAACAACTGTTGAACAAATGTTGTCAACTATGTTGACATTGTCTATGAAGCATGTAACTTTCTACATGTATGAATATACACAGCTGGCATAATGGAATTTCACATTTATGAAAGAACTACCCATAAAGATTTCAAACTTTTTAAAAAGTTATTTTTATAATTATATCTCTGATATTGTTTTTGATTCTTAATGCTTTTTTACAATATTATCTCTAGTTAGTTTTACAGATATTTTTTTAAACATAATTTTATTTTAATGAATTGCTGCAAATTTACTGTCCAAAGTTAAATTAATTATATACTTTATCATAAATTGAAACATTGTTTGTTTGTTAATAAACATTTTTAATTGATTTTTTTCAAACTTTTAATATTCATGTGTTTTTTATTGTGAATGGCATCTTGTTTTTTAATAACAACTTGTTTATTAACCATTAATTTAGATACGACCTTGTGAATTTCATAATGTACAAATACACATTGCATTGATTTTCTACAGAATTCCCTCAAAAACAATGATGATAAACTAACACAATAGACAAATTCAATAGTATGATATATATTATCATTATAAGCAAAGTGTAGAATAAATTACATTTTTGTCTTGTCTTAAACATGTATGTGGCTTTTACCATGTACATTTATGAAATATTAGAAATTTCAAGTTTTTGCTTAAACTAGTTCCAAAAAATTATTTTGCTTTATTACCAAAATAAGCCATTACACATTTAACAAGTATTACTATCTCTCTGATTCAAACATTTGTAATTTAATTTTACTATTATTAAATTTTACTAAATATAACAAGTATGAGAAATAAGTATGTAAAAAAAAAAAAATAAAAAAAACAAGTATGTAAACTAAATTAGCCACATAAATAAGCAAGTCACATACATTAACAAGAAGGAAGCATGTAAAATAGAACAAAATATTTTTGTTTGAAAATACTTATTAATTATGACTTTTACTGAAGAAATTTAATATAATTCCAAAAATTAGAATTTCTTGCATATAGAATTTCAATAATCTTTGACAATTATTTATGTAATATGTATAAAAAAATTGGTTACATTTAAACAATAGACTACAAACAATGCCAGCAAAAAATGTTCCAATGACGTCAGAGATACATCCCCGCCAATATACACGTTCAATTATTTATGTAATATGAATAAAAAAAATTGGTTACATTTAAACAATAGACTACAAACAAATGTGTTTACCAACAAATATTATAACAAAAGAGAATATGTTCCAATGACGTTAGAGATACACAGATGGCCCAATTATACAATTACAACATATCCATGACAGGGTCAAAGGTCCTCTCTCGACCAATCAGAATCAAATTTGTGTGATGAAATGGACTTGAATACAACTACTTGCCATTCTGGAAATTTTTACTAAGCTACTATTGATTTCTATCTTAAGCTCACTCAATGTGTTTTCACAAGGTTGTTCCAATTCTAAAAAAAATTTTTTCATTAACAGTTGTATCTTTGCTTCTCAATATTGATTCCATTTCATTGTTTTGTATGAGGATATTTAAAATTTCTGTAGAACTTGTCTCTGGGGAAATGTGTAGTGTGTCTAATTCTGTAGGGGATGCATCCATTTCTGAATGTGATCTTCTTGGGGTAGTGGTTTTTCTGCTTGTGCCTTTTTTGGTGCTTGCTTTCTTTGCTCTCATATTCATCTTAATTATGATTAGTATTGGCTTGCATCTCAGTACAATTCTTTGTTTCAGAATCTGCTTCAGGTTAGGTTTCTCCACAGATGGTAATAGCTGACTGCTTGCTTTATTGGTAGTTGGTGTTTCCCTTGCATGTTTTACATTATCAGTTCTCTCAGAGATATTGTGGTTGCATTTCTTACATTGTTGACTTTAAGGAGTGAGTCAGGATATCAACTTGTTGTTAATTCTTCTGCATTGCTCTTTAACCTGTCATGGTCACCATGTAGCATCCTCTACCAAGCTCTAATGTAAATCAATTAATTCCTTTTGAATATAATTCTTTGTTAATTATGGGTAGGGATGTACTTATATCAACTGTGTCATTCTATTAACAATTGTAGTTAACTTTATTTACTTCAAATGTAGTCAAACAATATTTAAGTTTGAATTGATTGCTGCAGTTTCCTTGATGACTGAATTTCTATAAGGCTTCTGGCTGACTCAGATCTCCAAATCTTCCAACACTTAGTCATCTTCACTGCTAATGGATTGTCTCCTGGTCTCAGCTCAATGAAGTAGCTTATGTGTTCCCTATCCTAACTCAGTGCAACCCTCAAGGCTGGATGTAACTGAATTAAACTCATGTTATAATTGTTAATTTGTACTTGCAACCTGGCAATGTCACTAGCTGCTTAATAAATATCTTTTTAGCCATTACTGAAAATTACTGGCTTTAAATAAAATAAATAATTAATTAGATAATTACATGCAGCTTCCTAACCTACATTTAGTTAGTAATACATGCTCAGTATTGGTATCAGTCTATTTATAGGTCTTCTACATAGTCTATTTAACATAAGATATAATATCTAAGATTGGCTAACTAGCCTTATCTCTGAAGTTTGTTATTGCTTAGATGTTGTTGAGAGAATCAATAGTCAGCTAAATGGAGAAAAACTCCTAATCATATCCCTAACCTAAATGCAGGTTCATGGTTTGGATCAAGGACACTCAAATCACTCCTGATATTTGTCCTCACCACTACTAAGCATTTATCATTTTGCTTGACATTGTGTAGTAATAAGCAAATAAAAATAAATCTAAAGATAAGATTTTCAAAGAATTTACTTCAACAGCTTCTAAAATGATTTTGCTCTATATATAGTTTCAATTCAAAAAGTACCTTTGATTTGAATTTCAAATTATTGTCTGCCAAAATGGCTAAAAATAGTGGAAGCAATATTGCTCTCTTCATTTTGCCAAATTGTTATCACCAAGTACTATTTGGTAATGTTATCTCTTAGTTGCATTTACAAAATTAATGATGCTAATTTTGATTTATAATTAATTTAATCATAATTCAATCTCAATCTTCTTTGACTGACTAATCTCTTTCTTCTTCTTTTTTGGAGCATTAATCTTTGGATTATGCTACATTACTAATGTAGAAGTGACACAGTATAAGGATAGTCCATCCCTACCCTCTAATGTATCATTCAAATTATAACAGCATAAGACAGAAACCAGATGACAAAGCCTGGTAGAGGATGTTACAATAAATATATAATTTATCACAATATACAAGAGGTCTCAAAATCATATTCATCAATAAATTAGTTTTTCCCCATCCTGACTTTCCACATATAAGCATTCTAAAGTCTTCTGAAAATAAATCTACAGATTTGTCATTTTTAACTTTAGGAGTATCATAATTAATAATCTTCATTATATATGAAGAAAAAAGAAAATCTTTTTTGCATTGGAAATTTCCTTTCCCTTAAGAATGAGTGAAAAATTTTTTACTTCTCTCTAAGAAAATCTTTTTTTCTTTTTTGCATTTATAGATGATAGTGAATTTAACTTATTGTGTTAAAGAAAAGAAACTAATAGGTTATATTCCAGGTTCAGGACAACTTCTCCTACAAAAAATGGAAGAAATTAATTTGTAGCAATTGCAAAAAATAAAAAGACCCAATTTGTAAGAAGTAAATTTGGTACAAACAGAGACAATGTTTCATATGGATGACTTTTGCTCCCTAGTGACATTCATAAAACAATTGGCTACTTTCCAAAATCAAAAAGAGGTTTCACACTTCCAAATCATAATATACTGAACCATATAATCCCTTAGAGAAACAATTGAAAAATAATGTAAAAGCATATAATCAAATTGATGTAGTTTCTAGAGAGCATGATATATGTTGTAACAAAGCTCAAAAGGGAGGACTTGGCTCTCCAAGTAAAGCCAACTGTGATAAAAAAATGTTGAATAATTTGCATGAAAGATTTTATGAGTTACTAGTTTCAATTATTATTGGTGCAAAAAAAAGTTGGCTCTTCTGCCACAGGAAACCTTAGCTAATGAACTTAATAAACTTGTTAGAAAAAATCTCAAGAGAAGGTGAGTAATTGTAACACATATACATTGGAATTATTCTAGCATATTTAGTAAAATGATCTACTATCACTAGAAGATACTGAAATCCATCACTGTCACGAGATAATTGCTCTAGGTCCATATGCACAATTTCATTGGGACTAGTGGCAGCACGACACTCTAATTCAGCCTTTGTTCTGGGAAATGAGAGGAGTTATTCAACAGACACTTCCCACATTTATCTATTACATCCTGAACTGTAGATCTAATCCCAATGGTAACATACTGAGAGTTAAACTTCTTTTCGGTTTGTATAATTCCTAAATGTCCCCTTTCATGAACCCTTCTCATGAGATCCCTTTTAAAATATTCAGGAATAGCAAGGCGATTATTCCGACTTTTTGCATATAGTAGTCCTTTCTCTGTCATTGTCCAGTTATATCAATTGTAATACCTAATCGCAGTCAGTAAAAGGGAAAGAAGGGGTCCTTTATCCTTTTCATAATATTAGAGAGTATCAGATCATTTTGTTGATGTTTAATGATTTCTTCTTCAGATATCTCTTCTCAGATTAAGATTGGCAAAATTTCTTTACCATTTTGGTCAGCATTTATTTTGGGAATCAACTCATATTCAGTGTGTGGCATAAATCCGAATGGGATCTTCTCCCCAGCTGGCTTCTTTAGATCCCTTTCATAGCTTGGCAATGCTGTCCAATAGTCAGCATTCAGATGTAAATGTCCAGGGCGATGTTTTATCGAAAAAGAAAAATCATTAAAATATTCTATCCATCTGGCTACTATATTGGACTTATCTCCTGAGAATTTTTTAAGCCAAGCTAGTGTGCTGTTGTCAGTGTGCACAATGAACTTATGACCTAATATAAAATATCGAAATTTCTTGAGCGACTCCACTAATGCTAACATCTCGCATTTGGTTGCACCGTAATTTTTCTCAGCAGCTCGTAATTTTCTACTAAAATATTGAACCAGGCTTTCAACTCCATTTATCTCTTGGCTCAACACGCCACTAATGGTGACAGCACTTGCATCACAGTCTATGATGAAATCCTTTGTATAATCCGGGGTATTTAACAACAGTATCTTTTTAAGCTTGGTTTTGATTCCTTCCAATGCTTCCTGCTCAGTCCATGTCCATTTGAATTCGTGAGATTTTTTAAGTAGTTGAGAGATGGATTTTGTTTTCTCAGCCAAATCTGGGACAAACATTCCATAGTAATTTAAGAATCCCATGAGTCTCTGCACATCTTTTCTGCTTCTGGGTGTCTCAATTTTTTCTAAAAACTGCTTCACATTGGTTTTTATTGAGATCTTTCCGTGTTCTATTACTCTGCCCAAGAACGTGACTTTAATCTGCACCAAAGAACATTTATTACAATTCATTTTAAGTCTGGCTTTCTGCAACAATTCCAAGGTCTGATTTAGTTTCTCAAGATGTTCATCAAAAGTATTGCTGCTACAAGAATATCGTCAATATATGCTGAAATCCCAGGTTTGAGAATGTTGGACTTGTTGGTCAATATTTTGGTGACATAGCACTGAAAAGTTGCTGGGGCATTGCACAACCCGAAGGCCATATATTTCCATTCATACAGGCCGTAGGGTGTAATGAATGCGGTTTTTGGAATGTTGGATGGACGCATCTGTACTTGCCAATAGGCTTTACATAAATTGAGGCAGGAAAAAAATTTATATCTACTGGCATCATATAAAAGATCCTCAATTCAAGGCAATGGATAAGCATCTTTGATCATGATGTCATTCAATTTTCTAAAGTCGATACATAGTCTATACTTTTTCCCTTGCCAAATAAACACGGTTGGGGCAGCATAGGGACTATTGCTTCCCTGAATTATTCCACTCTCAATTAGATCCTTTAGAATTTTCTCATATTCTGATTTGAGGTTTTCTGGAACCCTGCGGACAGGTAATCAAATCGGCTTATCCTGCTTTACCTCAATCACATGTTCTTCTCCAATTGCTTGCCCCACACTTATCGTACCATAATTAAAAACTTCACTCTTACTCTGAAGTATCGAAATGAGTGATCTCTTCTCTATATCATCTAGATGTGAGTGGGTTTCATTATTTACAGTAGGGATCTGAACACTAGACAACTCTTCTAGATCATGAATGGCGGTACATATAGACAAGCAGGAGGTCTCTACACTCTTGACCCGAACTGGTACTCCTATTATCTGTAGATCTAATTCATTAAATTGCACCAGATGTGTTGATCCATTAAGAATGGTGACATAGGTTTTTCCTGAACTTACTTTATATTTGCCTCTTTGGCCTGCTATCATCACGTCTCCATTCATCTCCGAATTTGAAACCACAGCTACTCGGGTCCAGTGCTTAGCTTCTAAGTAGACAGGCTCATTTAAATTGAACACCACTTCCTGCTTGGGGATTGTAGCTAACTGCGTGGCGTCTTGATCCTTTATAGATATCATATTATTTTTATAATCAATTACACATGAGTTTCTCTCTAGAAAGTCATTCCCCAAAATCAAATCGTAGGGGAGTTGGTGATTTTCAGTATCAATGACAATGAGGTCTACTTTGAATTTTTCATCATGAATCTTCAACATAGCATTTCATAACTTCCCTTTCAATGAAATTAAATTTCCAGATGCATCAATGAGTTTAATATCAGAGGGGGGATTTACTGAATCATGGGTAAAGCAAATGTCTTTACAACATTCATCACTTATGATTGAAGCAGCAGCACCAGTGTCAATTGTAGCATTAATAATTCATCCATTCATTTCCACAGGAATTAGGTTTTTCCTTATCAGATTAGTAATAACTAGTACATCCTATGCATGGTTTAAAGGAGTTGGCACTCCATTTAATTTAAATGTGGTGATTCGTTCTCTGTCAAATCAACTAACAATGTGTTGGTGGAAGATGCAGCTGCAGCATGGTCATCAACCAAGAAGCCCTTGCCTTCAGCAACAATTTGGATCTTTGCCTTACAATTAGATTTTAGATGTCCTTTCTCACCACAGCAGAAACACCTCACTGAAGCCATGTCAAAATCTTTCTTCAACATTGTTTTCTTGGGTTCATATCTTACATTTGTCCCAGATAATTCATGAAGATCTTTATCAATTCTACTAGAGTTATAAATCATGTAAACAACACTAATTGCTTTTCTTATAATCTTGTACAAACTCTCCTCTGGATTGCATTTCATTTCCAAGTGACTACGAATAGAAGGGGGAAAACCTCTGCAAATATAAGAGAAGAGGTCATGCTGAGAGTATTCAGGAGACATGCTGCTTAATTAAAAAAGTCTTTCAACTTGCATGATGTAATTACAAATATCGTCCCCTCTCTTAAAAGACATATCACAAAGTAGAGTCTTGTATTGGTGTTTTATGTGAGGGGCTTGATAGTGATCCTCAAAAAATCCAACTAACAGTTGATAATCAGTCTTGATATGCTGATCTAACATCATGTATTGATTGTATGCTAAACCACTTAAATACAGTGGAAACTGCGATACAGCATCTTCTTGAGATGTTTTATACTGTTTCATGTGAAGTTCAAACAAAAAGAACCACTCCTCAAAGGATTGTGAAACTGTATCAATTTGTCCAGTGAACTTAGGCAATACTGAATGTTTACTGTGCACTGGTATTTGTCTGGGTGTCTCAAAAGGAAGAATTGAACGACGAAATTGGGGTTGCTTATCTGAGGTGTTATCATTTACTGGACTCATAACATCACTGATATGTTCTTTAGTGGTCGTTACCATGGAAGTGCAAAATGGCTGCACATAGACTGAAGGAATGAAATCTCTCTGAGGGGTAGCAACTGTAGCAATGGATGCTTGAGTAAATGTAGGATTAGACACCAGCGAAGTGATGCAAGATGACACTGAAGTTGGGGGAATTACCACCTTACTTTCATCACACTGTGAAGGCATCAGCGCACTTAAGAGAGCGGGGTTTGAATTTTCACCTCTTCCAAATCAAATCATCTGTGCAAATTGATCGGTGATCTTCTCAGCCCAATCCCCTAAAGCTTCATTTAATGTAGCATGGGTAACGAATTCATCAACAGGGGTTTTTAAGAGGTGGGCTTCTTCTGACTTGGCCATATTGGTTTTTAGTTCATGAATTTGTAATTCCAATGCAACTGTGGATTCTAACATCTGCATTTCCATCTTCTGGTACACGACATGTTGAGTGTTGAGCTCAACTTGGAGAGACTTAACTTGACGCTCACTGTCCATCCTCATTGCGACCTGCTGTGATAATGCATCTTTCAGGTGCTCAATCTCCATTTGTTGAGTATTGACGTGTGGCAGGGAGTTCATCACATTATCAACACGATTATATGGACAGAATGGAATGGGAGGAGCATTCTGCATATTCAAGAATTGGCGGAGCCGTTACTGGATATTAGGGCTGCTGGTACCCTCATTCAGATACAGACTGGTTGATGCAAGTTGATCTTGCCTTTGAGCAGTTTGGGTAGGAGAAGTCAGAGGACAGAAATTTAACAATGATCCAACAGTGCAAGGGGCAACGTCCTGGTTGCCAACACTTGCACAGGGGACACTCTGTTCCAGAGGAGTCCCAAAAGTAGGAGAGTAAGTAACTGTACAATTCAAATCCATTAACTAAGAGGCAAACAACAAGAAACAATAACTACTTTAACTGACAGTTGGGAGCACTTTCCAACCACAAATGAAACACACAGCTCATAAAAAATCACAGGATACAAACCCAAATGTGGGATACAGCAGCAATTGGTATTAAATCCAACATGTGAAGCACTGAGACAAAACAGAAATTTAAAGAGTAAAAACATAAACAAAGCAGAAGACTTAAAAATTGTAATTGCCTTTCCAATGGAGAGAAAAAGGATCAGTATACATCAGTTGGTAGATTTGCACTGAAATCCAATTGCAGTCAGGGGAAACAACTATCCCAGCTGACAAGCACCAAAACTAAAACAGAACCCAATCCAAACCATCAAGAGAGACAACAGAGAAAAATATTTTGTTATCACGTCAGCATCCTGTCATGGTCGCCATGTAGAATTGTGGGCTGTAATTGTAATTACACTATAAAACTATTTGACTCTGCAGAAGGTTTAACATAGAGATATGACAGCCCCGATTCTGGGAAAACAATTAAAGAGAAAACTGATATAAACATTGGTAATTCATCCAAGTAATCAATATTTTAGGTAACTCCAAGATGACCAACTCACATGGCTTCCAGCCAAAGCAAAGTCTTCAGGAACAGTGTAGTGCTCGACTTAGTGAATGGTGCTACCCTATTTGTCTCACTTATTAATTTCTATCTCATAGACAAAATAAACATCTCATTTTCATTGTTAGTTCTAAGCTCACTAAATAATAGTCTGTAGTTGCCAGACATTCATGCTAGCCAACAGCATGGTATCATCACAGTGTCATAAAATATAAGTGCATGTACATGGTGAAGATCAAATGAAAGTTTTATTATTTCCTTATGGGTAACCATATCCATAACTTAATAGGTCCACAATTTGGGCTGGTAAGATCTGTTGATCTCCAGGAGCTATGTGTCACCCTGTACTTTGAGAAAGCACTCCCAAATTGTCACCACACTTAAGCAATTATTTTCATATTCAAAAAATACTAATAAAAAATAATGGAGGAGAAAGTGAACTGTAATTGAAGCTAGATAAAATCTATTGACCTTTCTAAACAGTGTTTCTCAATTTATACAATTTCAAATAATTACATGCCTTTGTTTACAACTACAGTTAATCACAAGCTAGTCATGTCATTGACTTATTAACTTCCCTTGCAAACTAAATTTGAGCATATAATTGTGTAGCACCAAATCGAGGGGACATAACATGGTTTTCATAAACCAAAATCAGAATACGTCATACTTACGTCATGACAAATATAAATAGAATAAATAATAATCACGAATTTTCCCTGAGTGACTCTACACTAGAAATTAACAACTAGAGACACATAGGGTAGCACCTTTTTGAGTCTGAAATTCTCTTCATGGATACCACTTTGGCATGATTCCATGTGAGTTGGTTGTCATTGGAAGTGAGTCCTCAGTGGATCTTTACTGTTACTTTGTTACAATGGCAACCTACCAATATCTTTGTTTTTCTTTTGGAATGCAATTTGCTCAATGTGATCATAGCCTTTGTAACCTTCTGTTCAACCATCTAGTTCCCCAGTACCACTGTAGTAGTCTGAGCTCCATGTGATTCTACACTACCTCCAGGAGCAATGGACTAAAGATTTGATGTAGTAATTTTAATAAAAAAATATTTCAATGTTTGACAACTAAAACATACTAAAATGTTTAGGTCAATCTCATATGCAGTTTTCAAGAAGTGTCACTGTGATCTATACCTGGCCCTCAGCATGAATGTCTTCAAATGTTTCAGAAAATGAATGCTTAAATNCCCAAATTGTCACCACACTTAAGCAATTATTTTCATATTCAAAAAATACTAATAAAAAATAATGGAGGAGAAAGTGAACTGTAATTGAAGCTAGATAAAATCTATTGACCTTTCTAAACAGTGTTTCTCAATTTATACAATTTCAAATAATTACCTGCCTTTGTTTACAACTACAGTTAATCACAAGCTAGTCATGTCATTGACTTATTAACTTCCCTTGCAAACTAAATTTGAGCATATAATTGTGTAGCACCAAATTGAGGGGACATGACATGGTTTTTGTAAACCAAAATCAGAATACGTCATACTTACGTCATGACAAATATAAATAGAATAAATAATAATCACGAATTTTCCCTGAGTGACTCTACACTAGAAATTAACAACTAGAGACACATAGGGTAGCACCTTTTTGAGTCTGAAATTCTCTTCATGGATACCACTTTGGCATGATTCCATGTGAGTTGGTTGTCATTGGAAGTGAGTCCTCAGTGGATCTTTACTGTTACTTTGTTACAATGGCAACCTACCAATATCTTTGTTTTTCTTTTGGAATGCAATTTGCTCAATGTGATCATAGCCTTTGTAACCTTCTGTTCAACCATCTAGTTCCCCAGTACCACTGTAGTAGTCTGAGCTCCATGTGATTCTACACTACCTCCAGGAGCAATGGACTAAAGATTTGATGTAGTAATTTTAATAAAAAAATATTTCAATGTTTGACAACTAAAACATACTAAAATGTTTAGGTCAATCTCATATGCAGTTTTCAAGAAGTGTCACTGTGATCTATACCTGGCCCTCAGCATGAATGTCTTCAAATGTTTCAGAAAATGAATGCTTAAATCAATATTTTTTCTTGATATGAGTATTTACTTGGTAAAACTATGTTAATACCATACTTTATATATACAGGGTGAGTCATGGGAAACGGATGTTTTTAGAATGCCCCTTGCTCTTTAAGGATAAGTGATTAAGAAGTGAGAAGGGTAGTCTTTAAACCCGCCTAAGATGCAATTTAGTTTGTTGTTATTTATTTATCTTTTATGTTAAGTTTTGCAGGATATTTGGTCCATTCTTTTTCAAAGAAGGAGAAGAGCAACAGTTACATCAGACCTCTATATTTGAATGTTTGAAGACTGGGACATCAACATGGTTTCAACAAGATGGGGCCATGACTGCTGTTTGAGCTGCATTCCATAATCATGTCATTTCACACTTTGGAGATGTCTCTTGGCCACCATGTTCACCTGATCTTTCCATGTGTGATTTTTATCTGAGGGGATATTTGAAATCACAAGCTTATGCTGTGAAGCCCTGTACACTTGGAGAATTGAAAACTGTGATATGTGAAAATATCCAGGAAATAGGTGAAGAAACTTTAGTGAAAGTGGAAACCAACTTTAGAAAGCAACTTCAAATTTGTGCCTGTGAAAATGGACAACATTTGTCTTACATAATTTTTCAATCTTAAATATTCCATAATAGCATAGTTTAATGAATGCTTTTATGTATGATAATAAAATTTTTTTAAAATATTTGCAGAGTTTTGTCTTCTTTAAAAACATCAATTTCTGATGACTCACCTTGTATATATATATATCTTAACAGTGCCACCCATATTCTCTAGAGT
>CABFPE010000244.1:17612-32795 GCA_900660155.1 Hofstenia miamia
ATCATCGTACCCGATCATCGTACCCGTATCCGTAACTTAATGAGTCCACAATTTGGGCTGGGAAGAAATAATGATCGCCAGGAGCTACGTGTCGCCCTGTACCTTGAGAAGGCACTCCCAAATTGTCGCCAAGCTTAAGCAATTATTTTCATAATAAAACAATAGATAAAGTAACGGAGAGAAAAGCAACAGTAATTGAGAGAAGATAAAATCTATTGACCATTCTCTACAAGTTTGCTCATTTTATACATGGTTAATAAATAACTACCTGCCTTAGTTTACAATCAAGTTTAATCGTTCATGTTATCAATTTCCCTCACAATTCAAATTACATTTGAGCAACATATAGCACCTTCGAGGGGACATGAGTTCCTTTGTAAACCTAAGGTCGAAATATATGATTCTGACGTCATGGTGACGTTAATACAAAAATGAAATAAAAATCAACTAAATAAACACGAATTTCCCCGAGTGACTCTACATTACAATCAGCAGCTAGTATTGATTCAAATTCCTTTATTAATCTTGTGGTTAAATAACATGCAAGAAATTGCAAGTTTTACAAAAGCTTTAGAGAATAAGTGAAGTTGTGACATCAATATTTAATCAGCACAGTAATAGGGCACAAATAATAAATCACTGCATTGAGCTGAGTTATCAGCAATGTAGAATGGGAAGCAGCAAAAAGAAAAATGCAAACATAATCAAAATAAAAACTAAAGACAGAAAAACAAAGAAAATAAAAGGGAAGGACATAAAATGTTATAGTTGTGGAAAAATGGGTCATCAGAAACCTGATTGCAGACAACAAATGAACATTATGGAAAAAGATAAAGCACAATATGAAGATGAGTATAGATTAGAATGTCACAATAAGAAGACACAATAAGAAGAACAAATCAAAGAAGATTCAGAAAACTTTAAAGAGGGCCATCTCAGGAAAACTTAGCACTCATAATGATTATGACAAATTTGAACAACATTAGCACAACTACAGTTGTAATTAATAGAGTGATGATGAAAGCAACAATTGATACTTTAGTGGCAACATCAATTATTACTGATGAATGTGCAACCAAATTGGTATTTCAAAGAAACAAATTAGAAAATCACAAAATAGACTAATTAGTGCATCAGATGAATATATAGACACCAAAGGGACTATAAAGAACATTAAATTGTGAATAGCAAACACAACACTTAAAAAGTGGGTTATAGTGGTTGACACACAAGAATATGCTACCATATAAATCTACCATAAATAACATTGCAAGATGACTTCATAATAAAAAACAAGTGCATAATGAATTACAGCTACAGAACAATCAAAGTTCAGCAAAAACACAAAGAGAGTTTCAATCCCCTCAACCATTTGTTGCATTCATAATGCGGAGAGGCATTGGAATGTTCTGCATCACATCAGGGTCCTGTCACAGTCGCCATGTAGAATCACTGGGGTGTGATTCTAGTGAACACAAAGAGAATACAGTTCAAACTACTTCTATTTACAAAATTCTTTGGTCTATATATACAAGGTTATTTACAATATTTACAAATATTACAAATACCAGTCACTAACAAGAAAAGCACAAGGTCTGGCCAATAAATAGTAACAACTACCAGCGATGCTACATTTATGGAAAGTACATAAGATCAAACATAAGAGTGATATTGAAAGAAATAGAAGAACACAATGAAGCAAGTAATCCACAATGTGGATTACAGGACAATTGGTTAAAAACAGAAAGTAATCCACAAATTTGACTAAAGGAAAAGATGATGAACACCAAGTAATTCCCAGAACAAATTAAAGGGTATAGAGATGAAAGCAGAAGAAGAAGAGAAAGAAAAAAAATACCAGAAATCAAAGAGGAGGAATACTAACTCTTCACAAAAAAAGAAGAATTAAAGTCAGTATTGGAAAAAATAAAAGAATATTTAACTACAGTGAAATAAGTGTTGGAAAAGTGTAGAATCAACACATTGCTCAGGACTGACCACAATAGCTATTACTATTACTCTTTGTGGAATACAGACTGGGATTCCTACTGAGTAGTTGATTCCAATTATCTCTTACATCTTGATTAATTAACTGTATCTTATGTATTAACTCTATTAAAACATAAGATATTACTAACCAAGTTCTCTTTAGGAGCAGAAGATATCATCATGGTTGCAATCTGAAGTGTTGCCAGCAGCAAACTCCAATGTGACGTCATGGTTTGTAATTCAGAAAGAAGCTAGCTCAGTGAATTTGGTGTTGTTGGAAGTGCTCCTTACATGTAAATAACCCTAAATATAAACAGATGCATGGCCCTCAGTGCATGTGACTAATTATTGTGGTGATAAATTGACCATCACTTACGTACATCTCTGAAGCTAGAATAATTACCAAAAAATATAAAAATATGCTCATAGGCATTTCATATGTTTAATAAATCTTTTATGTTTATTACCTACAATAAATTTGGATATAAGGTAAAAAAGGTTAGCCTAAGGTTAGCTATCCAGCTATTTAGATTGTGGAGGTTTATTATAAACTGAATCAATCAATATGTAAGCTAAATGAAGAAAAACTCATATGCCACTTTCACTAGAAAGGGCAGAGTGGTAAAGATGATGTTAAAGCTGATGTTGATTGTAGATATGGAGAATACCTCTCAGCTGGCCAGTAAATGCAATAGTGAGAGTCCATGAATAGCTATTTGTGTGCTGGAACACTTAGCTTGTGGTTGTATTAATAATATAACCTGATACCAAGCAAAGTTAAATCTTAATTTATTTCTATCAACTAATTGTAAATTCCATACAGTATTTATAGTAAAAATGTACAATATTCCAATCTATCTGTTTTTTTGCTTAGAATTATTTCCATTGTTGCATTTCTTCTGCTGATCATAAGCAACATGTTAATTTTTGCTTTCCAGTAGCAAAGCAATTTCAGTTGGAGACTTTCTAACAAATCTTTTGCCAAATATATTTATAGCTTAGTTTAAAAAGGGTTCTAATTGATATAAAACAATTTAAACAAAAATAATCAAAATAAAAGTCTTTAATATTGTCCTTTTTTCTTTGTTTCATGCTGATTATGTCACACTCTCTCCCCAGCATAGCTAGTAGATGATCATGCCTCTCTCCCTGTGGATTTTCTTATCCTCCATTTTGATTAATTCTGCTGCCTCCAGTTCACTCCATTCCAGTTTATAAGGTTGTTTTATCTTTGTCAGCTGCATCATGACTTCTTTCTCTGATGTCACAATTTTCTTATGCATTATAAATTGTGGGTCTTCCAGCCTTTTCAATATAGTTCAAATTGCTCTCATTTCATTCAGTTACCACTGAATACTTCATAGTACTTTTTGTACAACTTGAGGCTTTTGATCACCACCAGTAGTGACATTATTGCATCCACCCTGCTGGTATGAGCTAATTCAGGGTTAATGTCCATTTGTGGATAAAAGAACATGTATGTTGACCATAGTGATTTTGAAATTGATGATTCATCATAGAAGGTGCTTACATTGTTGATTACTTCTTGTTCAGTTTGATGCATTCAGGATTGGTATTTTCACTTTTCCATTTTTAATGGTGCAAAGACTTGATGGCATTGACACTCTTTTTTATTAATTCCTTAGTTTTCAAATAACATTATGTCCACTGTTATTTTATTCTCTGCTTCTATTGTGTACATTCTCCACTGGTGTTACTGCAAATGAATATCCTCTTCCAACTCAAACATGATTGTCTTTTGTTTACCTTCTTCCTCCTTGATTTCAATTTCTTCTTCTCTCACTTTTATTGTCCTGTTAACATAGTTTATAACACATCCATTTTTTGTTAAGAAATCATCACCAATTATGACCTCATAGTGTAGCATCATCCAAATAAAACATAAGCTGCTAAAGAAGAAATTCAATTAAGAAGAACTAAGATCAAATGTGAATGTGATTAAAAATATATTGTAAAAAGTTATTATCACCTTAGATTAATTTGTATGTTGCAACCAAGAAATATCAGTGTAATTGATTGTGAACTAGTATTTGTTGATACTATTAATTTTGACAAAACAAAAGTAGTGAAGTTACTTCCATTATTTTTAGCTGCCATTTTGGCAGACAAAAGATTCAAAATTTGAAATCAACATGTACCTTTTCAAGCTACTATAGATAGATTCAATTTCATGTTAACAATTGATAAAGAAATTTCTTTGGAGTTTTTATATTGTTTCTTTTTACAGTTTGATTATCTAATACAATGTCAAGCTAAATGAGTTGTGTTTAGTACTGGCCTGGATCCATCATGGGAATGATTCCAGGATATTTGTTCCAGGCCACAAAAGTGCACCTAGGTTAGAAATAGGGGTTTTGATTCTCATTTAGTTGACTACCAATCATTAACCTACATGTATTAAACTTAACAAACTTGAAATACAGCTGGAAAGCCAAAACCTAGGAATTCATATTTATATTATTTTAGACATAAATTAATGATGATAGTGTGACTGATAATGTGACTGAGCATGTAATGATTATTAAATGTAGGTTTGGAAGCTTCTGTATATTAAACTAGTTTATTAAAGCCAATATATTTTGGTAATGGCTACATGTAATATTAACTATGCAGCTAGTGATAGTTCAGGTTGCAAGTACCTGAAACACTTTTACAAATAGAGATTAAGCTGAGTTGTGTCTTGTCTTTAGTATACACCAAACTAGGATAGGGTACACATAAGTTATATCAATGAGCTGAGAAGTGGAAATCAACCAAATGGATTTTCAGTGAGCAAGTGATACTGGATGTGGGGATTGGCCTCAGGGAGATGACTATTACCAATGATTAGAAGAAATGCTGTGTGGCTTCATCACCTAAATAGTGATTGTAGTTATGTGTGTTAATTAAAGTTAATGGAACTAAGTGGAAGTTTTAGCAGTATTGAATTAGTACATCCCTACAAGCAAGTACACCTCTAAAGTTGTAAAGTAGCAGAGAGAAAACAGTGACAAAGCCTGGTAGAGGATGTTACACTGGCTGCACCACAATTTTCAAGGCTGGATCATGCAGCTGCTCTGAATTACCTTTAACCAGATCTGGGGACCACCTGCAGACTAGACTCATGCTTGAATGTTTACCTTTCCATTAATATAATTAAATAACCTGAATAAAAATAACAGAGTAAATCCCATGAAATTCATTCATCACAATCACATCTAATATTGCATATTTATATCAAATTCTTGTAAACAATTAAGCAATTGGCAAGTTTCTGTTCATTAACATTGTTGACAATTTTCCTGCCTTTTCTTTGCCTGCTAATTTTATGCAACACCAGCATTAATTAGTGTATGAGAGCTCATCTTTTGTTATTTTGCCAAACTATTTTGCTGATGTAATTTAATATCAAACTGCACTATTTAAAATTGTACAAAATAATCAAATGATAATAATCATGTGTTTACATTTAATCAAGTTATTGTTCTACTAGTCTTATTTGTGTCCTTGATTTCTTGTTATTTGACCACACACATACAGATTATGCCACACTTGTTGATACTTTAACCCTTTCAAGTCTGAACCTAGGTAATTTAATTTTTATTATAAAAACTGTATGATGCTTACTGAATGGAAGAAATAAACAAATAATGAGGTCATGACTATTGAACTGACGTTAGAAATTGCCTCATTCTCCAAAATGACTAATAGGATGTATTTGAATGGGATATAGGGATTAATGGTTCCTGTTAGGCTTGTGTAAACATTAGTGGGAACTATAGTTCCCATTCAACTCAAAAGGGTTAATGAAGGACACTTTGTGAAATATAAAAATGCATATGCATTTATGGCAACAGTGCTATTTTTTACAGCACAAATTGAAAGGTCATGTAATGAAAAACCTTCTGAAAATGTCAACAAGCAATGACCACTTAAAACACTTATTGATCTGGCAAAGCAACACACCTAAATAATCAATGCAATTATAAAACTGAAGATGTGTCATATTGTTGCTAAGTGATAAAATTTGTTTTCATCAATGTTTCTGTTAATATTAGATAAATATTTTGTTTATTCTTATTTTTAAATATATTTGATAACGGTTTTGTAATCACTTTCACTGAATTTTAGGCAGCCATTCACTCACTTCTTGAAATTTGAATTATTATATTTTATTATGGAAAAAATTCACAAATATAATTCAGTAATTTATTTGTAGATTTCCATTATATTTATTATGGGGTCAGGGGCAAAAAAATTAATTGCACCCTTAGACATTTCTCTAGCAGAACCTGTGCCTTCCACATTGACAAACATTGAAAACACACATGTGCACACATATTTATTATTTCTATTATATATTACATAATTTGTTTGTAGTTTAATTCTAATTTTTAGCAAATATATTGCTTTGATTCTTCTTTCTTTTCACTACTTGGTTGTTCCCTTGAGTACATAAATATCCTTTGCCATTTATGCAAACTAGGTTTGACATAAATTTTCCTTTGACAAAGTTACTGTTAGTGTTGCATAATCCATCAGAAGCCATGTGTAGTCAAAGTGAGAAAAAAGATGGAAGTAACTAAGACTAAAATGTAATGATTAAATTGTAAAACACATGGTTATGATAGATTATTTAATTTGTAAAATATTATTAATTAACTTGATAGTATTTGACAAAAACTAAGATGACCAAACAGCATACACTAATTAATGCTGACATTGCATAATTAAAAGCAGAACTAGAAACATGAGGGAAAACTTTAAACAAGACTCAATCAACAGCTACTAGTCAAGTGTTTGATTATTTACTTAAAATGTGCTATAAATATACACTGAATGTTAGAATAATTGATGAACAAATTTTATTTGGATTTACTTTGTTACTTATTGTCAGGTTATTTAATATTTACATGGAAAGCTAAATGTTCAAGCACTAGAGTAATCGTACTGTGGTCCCTGAATACATTTAAAGGAATTTTGGAGCAGCCTCACAATCAGCTATTCAATGGTGGTGAGGTTGGTAGCTGTAGATTTCTTGATGTGCTTATAGGTTACAAATAGGGATAGGGATTTTTATCTGTTGTAGCTTTCCTCTCATTGCTCTCAGATTATTATGATTATATTTAAGTTGCTCTACATGTTTATTTTACCTTTGATTTATATGCTGTATTTACTGTTTATTATTGTAGTTAACCATCAACTAAATTCTGAACTAACTTTCTTGCTGGCCATATTGATTGTTCAAATGTACAGAGGGCTAGCATGTATTACTATATCTGTAAGGCTATTACATGTAAGGAACAATAACAAGCTAAAGCATCATGGTTGCGTTATTTCCTTTTATTTGCTTAGTCATAATAACAAGAACAATCAATGCACTAAATTATTAAGTTATCACACACATTATCACTGAGTTAACCATCCATGCACTGATTCACCAACTGGTTTCCACTGTGGAGTTCAAGTAAAAGCTTAAACACAGTGCCGGGTTTTGACCCTGTCTTCCATCTACTACTCTCAATCTAAAGAAACTGTGATTAGTTAAGCATTCAGGAAAGCTAATGCATATTAATTTAGTTAATTAACTACACACTCAATTAGTTAGAGAGAAATAGGAGTCTGTCATACTTTAACCATCGCATATACTTTGAAAAGTAGTTAGTTACTCTTAAATATCCGCAATAATTTTATTGGCAAGATTCTACATTAGGCATTGCTAATTGTTGACAACTTATTCAAACATTGCCTAATGATACTGATTCCAAAAAATAAAGTTATGTTTTTGGTCCCATGGAAAAATAATCACAAAATGATGATTACAACTTGAAAGTGAGCTTTTTCAAGCACTATCTGAAAAACCAAAATGTATCTACTCAAACACAACCACTAATCATTCACAAGCAAATACTGAAGTTGAGCATTTTAATCACACATTAAGAGTCAAGCAAATTTATTCCTAATTAAGCAAACAAGCAAATACTACAAACTACATGTAGATTTCCAAAATTAAAAACTTAAAGGACGTAAATTTCAAATGTCAAATGAAATCTGTCCATGAGCTAAATTTGTTTGATAATTGTTTGATAACATGAATAATAAGAGTAACTACATCTAGTGTAGGAGTAAACAATTGGTGAGAAGTGCTGTAAATAATTTAAAACTTCTGCCATTAATCCCTATAAACTACTAAAAAAGCCACCCTACAAACATCTATATAGTCATAAAGCTCCTACTCTGCTTAGCAAATACACAGGGGATATTTGCGAAAAATATATACATGAGCTAATAAAAAATATCACAATATGCATGAAATATTATGTGCTAATATAAAGAAAAGCAAAATATGTAAGCAGTGCAGCAACATAAGATTTCTGATAGTGTATGCCTCATCACACTAACTGATCAAAGGCAAGCATGAAAGATAGCAAGCAATTGGAATAGAACATGAAATATAAATAGTATCCTGTCTCATAGCAACTAAATATTGGATAAATATCAAAATTTTAATTTGCAATAATAAACAATTACCACAAGAGCTGATCATTTAAAAAAATTAGAAAGTAAGGAATAATACAAACACAAGAAATCATCTTTACTACATGGACAAAGACTCTCTTAATTAGTAATATAACTCTAATAAAAACCCACGAAATATTAATGAGCACACAACAATGTTGATTTGCTAAAAAAGTATTAACTATAATTATGTAATCCATAAAGTTTCAAAAATGAACAATTTTGTCAGGATTTTCACTTGAAATCCAAACAATTTTAAATGATTAATTTTCTTTTGCCAAAATCAATATCAAAACTTCAAATATTTATCCTAGAGAATATATCACATCTCCCAATAACATTCTTAGGCATGTAAATTACATTAAAAAATCCCATTATTTGTTAGTTTGATTTAAAATTCACACTTATCTATATAATTTCATTTGTACATTTCAAGAAAGATTCCTTACATTTATGTAATCACTAAAAATCAGAAAAAGTGGCTTCAATGCGCAATTTGAACCCATGAGAGTGATTCCCTAGCGGAATTTTTTTACTAGCGTTTTCAAATGCATGAGTAAGTTCCAAAAAAGTGTAAAACATTTTAGCTTGGCAGATTAATCTGGCCTGGGTTGGCAATAGACCTAAATTTTATTCCAATATCAAGGTCTATATGGTCTACATATTCCAGCCAATTTATCATCTACTTAATATAACCTTGAACAAAAAAATTGATGTATGCTAAAATGGAAAATAGTAAAAATATTTTAAGGCAAAATGTAAATTTGTCTGAATATGACACAATATTCTCTATGTAAAACAATCCAATGTTTGAAAATGAGGCAGTTAGATATTGCCACTAAAAAAATATGTTCATGACAAAATTCCGCTAATATGGTTATTATCAAAATCTTCAATATTAAAAATATTTGCAATAGATTTTCTTTGAAAATTGTGACTTTGCTAAAGTGTGATTAGCAAATATTCACAAATGTCAATTGAATATCTATTGCAAAATTTCCCAAAAATTTTCAGCTCTTTAATTTATTAGTATATTGGCAGAGCATTATATATTATTAACAATACACCATTGTAAGCTATTTTTGAACAGTAGACCTACGTGCATATAATTTAAGCATCGCTAATTCAGCAAGCTTTTGTTATTGATATTCTATTGCTTAACTCTGAAACTAATACAAATTTCGAATATTTGAACACTTCTGAATGCTAAATATTGTCGTAGTTTAATTCTGCTTAAAATACTAAGAATGAAACTATTAAATTGGCAAACAAACTGTGCAAACTTATTTCGTAGCTATGCAATGAGTGCAACAAAAAGCTTGTTTTCTCTATGTAAGTCATCTATAAAATATATAAGATTTATATAAGATATATATATATATATATATATATATATATATATATATATATCACTCTTTGTTTAACCCTCAACATATATATCTCGCTATTTGTTCACTCTTACATAAATATCTCGCTTTTGTTGCAATTTTATATATATCTCCATCTTTGTAACTTTTGCACACATATATCTCGTTTTTTGTAAATTTTACACAAAATTTATAGATTTATTCATGATTTGAATTTGAATGATTTTGTATGATACCCAAAAATTATAGTCTTAAAACATGTTGCTACTACTAAATAGTATATTTTAGCCTTGTGAAAATATCAAATGAGTTAAAGTTTATTTAGTATTCGCCTTAGTTGTATCAGAGTTGTAGATGCAGTGATCAGTCCCAGCCTCAATCCAACATAGCCCAAGCCCGGCCCTAACCCGTCATGTCTACATTCATTACAAGAAAGATTTTATAAAAAAATGAAAAATATAATTGAAACAATAGTGAAATGAAAAAAAAAGTGGCATCAATACCACATCTTCAAAACTAAATCGGATTTATTGTTTATGGAGGTAGAATTATTTTAATTAATGATATAATTCATTTTATAGATTATCAAAGTAAGAGAAAGTGTGTATATTAATACAAATTTGAAAAATAATCTGTGCCCATTGCGCATAAATTGTAAATTGCAGGAATTGATCGGACCTGTTTAGTAGTCCAATTTCAAATTTTTTCGGTTGAACCTAGCATTCCTAAACTTCTGTAAAGTAAGCCAAACAATATATTAATTATTTAACGTTTTTAAGATTTCTTTCACTGCTGTAAAATAAAGCAAAACCATTGTTTAACAGACAAAAAAGAATCGAATGTATTTATGAAAATTGCAAATTTATAATATTAAAACATTATTTAATTTAGTAATATGTATGGGAGTATCTTTGACCAATTTAATCAGTTTAAAATAAAATACATGTATACTAACACAGTAATCGTTTAATAGTTTGAAAATATTTGGCGTTAAGAACATTGTCTTACTACAAATAGAAGATGCTTCCTAATTTAAATACCAAATACTATATTCAAAACATGCATTTGAGTTAACAGGTCCACATCATTATAATAGATTGTAATTCAACATTGGTAAGTAATGTCTTTGCAACATATTTGCGTAAAAACCGAATTACTTCACAATTGAAAATTTTTCCCATATGTATGATTTATGGGAATATGAAGAGTTTCATCATAACTATTGATTTTATCTAGCACCTTTCTGTGTAATAAATTTTCAGTGACTTTGAAATTAAAGTGAATGTTTCTTGCAATAATTACTTTTTACAACCGACCTAAAAGGTCGGATGAATAACTTCCTAATTGCCTACAAAGTGCATGATTAATGGTAAATATAGGTTTACGCGCTTCTTTATTTCATTTAGATACTAGATTAATTTTTCACTAAAACTGTAAAACTAAGTAATGAGCAATACTCATAAGAGATATATTCAATATTTAAAAAAACATATATTGTTAAAAATATTGCTGTGACCAATTATTTTAGCAAAGCTCTTTTAAAACTTCCATGTAAATTAATTTTCATTGATGACCACAACCTTCCGGTGAAAAAATGTGTCCTCTATGTAAAGATCTTAATTTTTCCAACATAAATTTATAATGTCAACATTTTTGTCACCTAAATTTCATTACTTGCATGAGCAAATTTACATTAAAAACTAACCAATTAATGAGATTAGTGGAAGTTTTTAATATTAATATTTCTAAAAATTCTGAGTACAGGCACTCAAGATATAATGAAGGCATGGTGATGTAAGTAAAATTCAGAATTTAAATGTCCTCTTAGGTGTTCTTTCATCCTTGTTCCCAAATGTCTCTTAGTTTCCCCAATGTATGATTTATTGCAATAATCACGTTCATATTGGTAAATTCCTGAAGAAGCTAATTTCTTAAGGATAAGATCTTTGTTGTTGAAGATGCTCTTTGTTGCAGAGGATGTTAATATTGGGACAAATTTGGTGAATTTCAACTTGGTGTTCACTATTTTGAATTTTTCATTTAATATTTTAATTTGGTTGCCTAAATATTACAACATCCAAATACAAATGTCTAATAAATGCAACAGATAAAATTTTTGAAATCCTTGAAGACAATGGCTATTCCATTAAACTCATTAAAAAATATTCAAACAAGATCTTTAAAGAAAGTAAAAAAGAACAATATTTTCCAGTATATTTAAAACTTCCTTGTTTAGGTAACCAAGTTAAAATAAAATTGATTTACATTTTTAAAAGAAATATCTGTAAAACTAACTAGAAATAATATTGCAAAAAGCGTTAAGAATCAAAACAATATCTGAGATTTAAATATAGAAAAATACTCACCAAAAAGTTTGAAATCTTTCAGGGTAGTTCTTTCATCAATGTGAAATTCCATTATGCCGGCTATGTATAAAGTTGCATGCTTTAATAATGTCAACATTACGTGGTTTTATCTATATCCCCATTGTCCAAATGTCAAAATGTAACCAATTATAAAAACAGTACAACCATGTAAAATTCCATTATGTTGCTGTGTGTACAAAGTTGTACTTAATAGACAGTTAACATTGCATAATTTTTATCTATATCTTATTGTTCAAATGTCAAAATGTATCCAATCATAAAGATTGTTATCTACCAAACATGAAATCCAAATCAATTTAAAAATTATCACAATTAATTAAAACCTTTTCAAATCATATAAAACTAGAATTTTTTCAAAAGTTGGAAAACAATCTCAATTATGACATGTTTTCCCCAATTTATACAATTATGTAAATGAAAGATGCTACAAAACTAAAATATTAATAAAGTAAAACGATTTATCAATCACCATCTCTGGTACAAATGAACTACATATATTTTCAATACGTTTTTCTCATTGAATTCAAGAATAAAATATTTGTAAAAATTAATGATATTGTTTATATTGTTGTAAATTGGTTATTAATACACAACATTTAAAAATAACAAATAACTTATTTATTTTACGTTTTTAAAAAATTGTTTAAACTTAAATTTCATCAGTGTCCTTGATATTAAGAGTTAAATAAATACTGCTAGTATCATTGAAATGAATGAACTCACCATCTGATGTATGGAAGCTAATTGTAATTCTATTGATGAATGACTTTGAAGTTGGTTTATAAATTATATGAGCCTTTTCATAATTGATGAATGGCTGATCATTTACATTATATACTGTGAATAAGGGTATTTGATCCAATAACGGGATGCGACCACTCTGATAATGCTGACAAGTGACTATATCAGTATAAATTAAAATATTATGCAGTCCATTTAAAATATCAAAGCTTCAGGTTGAATTTTTCAATGAATACTCGGAAAATGATATCTGAAAATTACATTAAGAACAGTCTAATTATTTTTGATGATTTTAAGCATTTATAGACTTTTACATGGGTTTTCCAATTTATACATTTTTTTCACTTTATATGGTTTGTCACTTTGAACAAAATGAAAATTTCATGATGGTATTATTATAAACTTTCTAGAACGAGTAAGAAAAACATACATACATATAAATACGACTAATCTCTGTTGTAAATTCAGATTTTATTTTTGTATTTTAAAGAATGAATGGTTTTGTTATTTAATATCACATATAAATATAAATTTTAAGACATTCTACAAATCAATGATTGTTAAAGTACTTGCAGTTGTTTAATAGTTTATGAATTTTAAAATAAAAACTTTATAATTATTGAGAAAGCATTAACATTCATTTTTCTTCAGTCAATGAGTAAATTTTGATAATCACAACTGAATACATAACGTCATTTCAAAAACGAATCAATTAGATGTCATGAAACTTGCAAAACATTTTTAATTACAAAAAGACTAATACATTATCTTTATAAAAAATACATTTACGCAAAAATGATTAAATTGATTGATTTTACAAAACACATAGTCGTACACAGTTTGAAAATTGGATTAAGCACTCATGAAATTGAAAAATGATTATGGTTATTAAAGTAATTCTACAAAATATATAACTTCAAGTGAGAAGAAGCAAAATATTTAAATTGAAATTGAATATCAATGCTATATAAAATAAATTTAAGTATATGTATAGTACTTCAAACTTAATTTAATTAAAATATACTTGTAATTGTTTATGAGATTATAAAAACACAATAGCAATCGTTAAATGATTTAAACTACATTTTGTACATTAGGCATTAAAACAACTTAAGAATATTTTCTAAATATAGAAATAAATAGCTTAAATTACAATTATCAGAAGCAGATAAAATGAAATAAATACTTCTTCAAGGCGATTTACTCATTGTATTCAAATATAAAATTTACATCTCGCAATATGCAATTAAAAAAACCGGATTTTAATTCAATTTCTCTAATAAATGTTTTAAAATCATATAGAGATGGAGAATTTTTAAAAATAAATCTGATCTTGTTAGAGTTTTTAAGGCATAGCAATGGAGAGAATGTCAATATATTTTGGATTTCCAAGTATTTTTCCACTATTTAAGAGTCTAAAATATGTATACTTGTTACTAGATTTAGCTCCAGTTTTTGCGGTATTGCTATAAGTTTTAATACATCGGACACTTTTCCTTTTGTTATGTTTTCACTAGTACATGTTTTAACAAAATTGACAAATATTCGTTTTGACTTTGCATAGACCTCCAATTCACGTTTCTAAATGCATAGATCTCGAAATTATATTCCAAAAAAACGTTAATAATCAACATATGTGAAAGAAAAATTTGTAATGTTTTAAGTTTTGTTTTTGGATTTATTTTCTCTTTTACAAAATATATTATTTTGTAATAACATGAAACAAAGTTAGTAATATTAACTTTTTGAAATACAAAAATAACTTACATTATTGAATGAATTCAACCGTCACCACTTCAAAACAAAAAATGTGTTAAAATGAAGATGTCTTTCCGTCATAAGTATTGAACAATATGCAAACTTCATGACAGTTTTAGCATAAACTTTAAAAAACGAGAAAGAAAAACGTACATACACTTAAATTCGACAATTTCTTGCTGTATATTCAGTGTTAGCAAAGAAATTAAACGTCTACAAACATTATGAAATGTTTATATTAATCTGTAATCACATGAAACAAAGTCATAGGCAATGAACAAAATTAAAATTTCATAACAGTATTAGTATAATCTTTCAAAAATGAGAAAGAAAAACGTACTTACACTTAAATTCGTTTGTTCTTTATTGTATATTTAGATTTTATTTCAGTATTTCAAAGTGCTAATGGTTTTGTTTTTATG
>CABFPE010000244.1:64804-76397 GCA_900660155.1 Hofstenia miamia
GCTTATGATTAAAAATTCATTATACTTTCCATTGTCGATCTTAATTCAATATAAATTGTGAGCTTGCTAGCATTTCCTTCAACCCTTTCTTGGGTTTGTGTTAGTTTAAACTGCAATGTTTAAACTCTATTAATATAAAAATTTGCTGTTGCTACATTTGAGAAATTGCTCTAATACTTAAATCATATTTTTGCCACCAGTGGCCCACCAATTAGCCAACAGTGGACCACTGGTGGACCACCAGCTAGCCACTGGTGCACGGGCGGCCAAAACCCACCTGGTGGGCCACCGTATCTGCCACTGGTGGACCACCAGTGGTCCACCAGTATTTGGCTACGTGGGTGGATATGTACGTCTACTTCTAAAACTTAGTTCAAGAGAAAGCACGTATTCTAAATATGACCTATTCTCTCATATATACAAAGGGTTACCAGAGCCGATAAGGCAACAATTCGAAATTAAGTGCAACACTGATGATTCCCTTAAAAGAATGATAAGGAAAGGTCTAGGAATACAAGTTATGATGGAAAATAATGCCCGAATCAATGAGAAATCGTCAATAATGAAAATAGTACCAACAATGGTTGCCGGAACAAATAAAAATAAGAAAGACGACGATGGAAAACCTAAGGACGAAATCATCAAAATAAAATTAAAAGATGGTATGGTGAAGCGTATAAACAGAAAAGATCTAAAATGTCAGGCGTGTGGAAAAAAAGGTCACACGAAGAGATACTGTAAAAGACAAATTAACTTTATTGAAGAGGAAGAAGCATACTTTGAAGAGGAGGACTTATTAGAAGATGAAGACGAATTGGAACAAACAGAAGAAATAAAAGAAGAGAATTTAAATTAGAGGGAGCGCCGCCTCCTGTAAAACGTGCGCCCGTGTTAATTGTAACAGACCTAATCAAAACTAATACAATTACAGTTGTAATAAACGGAGTGATGGTCAAAGCAACTATAGATACGGGAGCAGTAATATCAATTATTACCGATGAATGTGTGGCGAAAATAGGAATTGATAATAGAAAATTGGAAATCGAAAAGAGCAGATTACTCAATGCATCAGGAGATTATATTGACACCAAAGGGAAATTATTGGAAGTACTGATAAGGATCGCCAACACTACGTTTTTGCAAACATTCACAGTAATAGATACAGAAAAAAATGCGCTCCCCTATGAAGTAATATTAGGAAATGATTTTTTGATGAATAATAAATGTATTATTGATTACACCAACAAGACAATATCGGTTCAAGAAGAAACGGTAATAACTTGTGAAGAAAAGCAGGGCACAGAAACTATAGAATTTCGATTAATAGAAGATGTAAAGATCCTACCTAATAATTGGAAAATGTGTCAGATAGAAACGGAAAATGATGTGATGTGTGAGGTTATGATATATGATCAAAAAGGTATAAACACGAAAAAAGTTTCGATACCGTCAAGTTTGTGTGTGGTAAAAAATGGCAAAGGAATGATACCGATGTTAAACGCGACTAATCATGTTGTTAATATAAAAAAGGACATTCTGAAGCTAAAAGGGAAGAAAGTAAAGACTGAGAAAATGATGGTGAACAAGGCAATCAATATAATACAGGAAGAAAAAGAGGAGTATCAAATACCAGAAATAGCAGAAGAGGAGTATCAACACCTGAGTGCGGAAGAAAGAAAGCAATTGGTAGTAATACTGAAAAGACACGCAAGAATATTTAATTATGGAGAAATAAGTGTGGGAAAGGCGGTCGGAGAGACGCACAAAATAATAACCACAACGGAAGAGCCAATAAGATTACCGTGCAGAAGAGTTCCCGAACACTTAAAGGAACATTACAATACGATATTGAACGAACTAATTGACAATAAGATAATTAGGCCAAGCGAAAGTCCTTACGCTGCGCCCACGGTGTTCGTGAAACAAGGCGAGAAATACAGACTCTGTATAGACTTCCGGAAACTCAATGACATAACGAAAAAAGACGCTTATCCACTCCCGAGGATAGAAGACATTATATATGAAGCCAGTAAAAACAAGTATTATACATGCATAGATCTTTGCAAAGCATACTGGCAGGTGCCAATGGAGCCTTCTGACATTGAGAAGACAGCATTTATAACGCCGTATGGACTCTTTGAATGGATGTATATGGCATTTGGGTTATGTAATGCACCAGCTACATTTCAGAGATATGTGACAAAAGTTTTGAAACAGAACAACAGACAAGTTGAAAAAGGGATAAGTGCATATATAGACGACATACTGATAGCAAGTGACACAATCGAAGAACACTTTGAAAAGCTGGATAGAACGCTGAACATCCTATACAAAGCAGGTCTACGGGTTAATGGAAAGAAATGCGAAATTTTAAAAGAACAAGTCGTATTCCTGGGGAGACAAATCCGAAAAGGTGAAATACGAATGAAAAACAACGCAAGAGAAATGATTCAAAACATTAGTAGTCCGAAAACAAAAAAAGATTTACAGCGGATTATGGGTTTTATTAACTATTATGGTTCTTTTATATCTAATGTGGCTCATAAAACTGGTAGGATGACAGAACTGTTGAAGAAGAATAAAGTTTTCGAATGGACGTGGAGAGAACAAGAACAATTAGATAACATAAAAAACGAATTAAGTAAGATGCCATCATTGAATACGCCGGACTATGATAAAGAATTCATCCTGGATTGTGACGCAAGTAACGTCGCGATAGGGGCGTGTTTGGGTCAAATCAAGGATGGTAAAGAAGTGCCCATACAATTTTTTAGTCGGAAACTAAAACAGAGTGAGGAAAATTATGGATCAACAAAATTGGAAATGTTGGCGCTGGTCGAAAGCATAAAAAAATTCCGGTATTTTTTAATAGGACAAACGTTTAAAGTGAGAACTGATAACAGTGGATTAGCGTGGCTTAAGAAGTTTTCGGGTGATAAGTCATCAATCGTATCAAGATGGATTGAATATTTAAACGAATTTAAATTTAATATAGAACACCGAAAAGGAACGTTACATAAGAATGCGGACTTTTGGACAGCGTTGCCAGAATATCAGAGAGATATGGAGAAAGTGGATGGCGAAAGGAAACAATTCCAGTTTATGTCACATAATGAATACGCCGAACTCCCTGAAATTAATACGGATAAGAAAGGTAATGCCATAATGCCAATAATAATTAAGGAGGAAATATCCGAAAAAGATATTATTGAGAAACAAAAAACTGATTTGATATTGAAAGACATAAGGGACAAATTGGACAATGATGAGTGGTCAATGGGAAAAGAAGCTAAAAGTTACTTTCAGAGATATAAGTGGAAGGTAAACACAAATGGTCTTTTATATATAGAAGGAAAGACGCTAAGGATAGCGATCCCTGAATACTACAAAAGGGAATTAGTTCGGAAAATACATGAAAATGGACATTTAGGAATAATACAGACGGAAAACACCTTTAACGCTCGATTTATAACGACGAGTATTCGAAGAACGGTGGAAGATGTGATTAATAAATGCAATACATGTCTTATAAATAATAAGAGTCATTTTCCGGTACAGATTGCGCCGCTTGAGAAAATCATAGCAACAGCACCCAACGAAATCGTTCATGTGGATTTAGAAAAATTATCTCAAGATGACGAAGGTTATCAGTATATATTAGTTTTAGTTGATAACTTTACAAAATACGCTCGAATGATACTGTTAGACTCAACAACTGCAAAAGTAGTAGCCGACAAAATCATGAAGGAGTGGATACTAAAATTCGGACCAATGCAAACAATAATATCGGACAGGGGCGTTCAATTTGAAAGTAAACTATTTGAAGAAATGACTAAACTGATGGAGATATTAACAGAAAAAACGACCGCATATCATCCACAAGCGAATGGGGCAGTGGAAAGATTAAATAGAATGATGATAAAACTAATAAGAGTATTAACGTCCAGAATCGGAGGAAGAGATTGGAGAGAAGTATTGGAAATAGTTGAGTATTTCTATAATACATCAGTACACTCGACAACGGGCATGACGCCATATAAGGCTATGTATGGTAGAGAAGCGGCAACGCCAATATCGATGCAATATCATACGTACTCTGAAAAGCCAGATAGCGAGTACATAAGAAAATTAAAAGATCAGATAACTGGAATCCACGAAGCTATGTGTCATAACACGAAGAAATCAGCGATAAGGCAAGAAAGAAACTTTAACAAAAAGATATATGGTGAACCACACAGGGTAGGGGATAAGGTTTACGCGTACACCCTAATGAGAACACAAGACGTGAACCAGGTAAGAAAACTTAAAACACAGTGGTCAGGGCCATTCACAGTTATACAAACACTACCCAATAATAATTATAAGTTGAATGATGGACGAATATTACATTTTCAAAATTTAAAACGTGCAACGGTAAACATAGAACAAGTAACTCTCGACAAAAATGCAGAGTTTAAAATTGTACAGGTTGATGATGGTACATATGCTGAAATGGACGATTTGGATAGTGTGCATGAAGAAGAATTTCAAGAAGAATATAGACCCGAGAAAGGGGAACTCGAAGTTGAAAGAAGAGTAATGCCCCAGAGGGCAGCAAAAAATAAATTGAAATATGACCCAGAAATATGGGATATTAATTTAGTAACTGAATTTAGGAAATATGAAATGAACACAACGATCACCGATGAAATCGAGGAGAGTGAGAAGAAGGAGAAGTCCGCAGACCGATTGTCGGATAAAGGACGTGAGGACAGAGGACACATTAACGAGCTCAACTAGCAAAACTAGATCTCCGCAATCCGATTGCCAAATAAAGGGCATGACGATGGAGAACCCAACATCTAGTAATAAGAGACGAAGAGTAAGAAGAAGAGCTCCGCAGTCTGATTACCAATTAAAGGGTATGACGACGGAGCAGATGACACCTACAAATAAGAGACGACGAGTAAGAAGGAGGTCTCCTCAATCCGATTACCGAATAAAGGGTATGACGATGGAGACAATAAAAGAAAACTCACCCTCTACCAAATGTCAATTAACGGGCAGGCGGGTAAATATGGGCCATCTACAAGATACTGATCGCCAATTAAAGGGCGTGAGGTTGGAAATATCAAATTATGCACACTCCCCTTCAACATCCAGCAGTACTCGATGCCAATTAAAGGGCAGAGAGGAATCAACAAGTACTCAAAGCCAATTAAAGGGCAGCGAGGAAATAACTTCAGTAGCTATGGAAAGCTGGGATACACAACCAGTAAGTGATGACTCAGAAATGGAGACATCGCATATACCATCAACAAGTTCGATTCCCACAACGAGCTCAGGAATATTTTCATACAGACAAATGTCAACAACAACGTCAAGATCGGAAGAGAGAGAGAGCCGCATGACAAAAATAGGAAGAGAACGAATACACCCCTACTTTATAGCAAACAGGAAGATGAGATATAATTCATATGATAATCTGTCGCCAGAAACTAAAAGGCTAATAAGAAATACTACTTCCACCAAAGAAAATGAGAGCTACGCAATTCCGATAGTTATTGATAAGAAAAATCGTCCAACCTGTAACACAATAATAGCATACAAAGAGGACATGAAAGAACAATTCAACAGACCATACTTCAAAAGCACAGTCCACATTACATTTGATGAACAGTTTACGATGAAAGACATACAAAAGCTAACTAAAAATAAAGATAGGATTCTAGCTGAATGTGAACAAGTTAACCTTGATAAGAAGCATCTCACAATAGTCTATTTTGTGAAAGATACAGAAATAGCATCAAAAAGACTGCAGATCAACATCGAAGAAACTCTCAAAATAGCTAAGAAAAACAAAGCGAGAGTAATAATAGTCATTACACAAAAAGCAGAGGAGTTGCCAAAATGTATAAAAGAATTAGAGAGTAAGCTAGATAATCTGTTTACATTGGATAGCGTTACAATGAAAATATCTGAACAGATAAAAGTGGACTTACAAATTAACGAAATGGCCACAACAAATGACAGAGATGCAAGGCACTTACAATGCCATAGAGGAAAAAACGATGACGACAATCTTGAAATGTACGCCACCACCGACAATCTTTATACTGATGTTGTTACCAACTTGGTGATTAAAAGAAAAGAGAGCAGTTAAAGCAATGTGGCATGAAGAAAACACGTACGTTAACAGTAGACAAGCAGCTGAAAGAATCATTAATGATGATCATTACAAAAAGTCGAAAGAAATTCTATTGAAAAATGACAATAAGGAGAGAGTTTTTATAGAGGGGCAAGTAACACCCTACGATCTATACAAGGAAGGAGAACCAATAAACAAACAGATCAAGAAAGTTTGAAAAAAGATCGATGCAAACTGTAATACTGTTCTCAGGAATTAACGACATTGTGTGGGGAGAACTTTGGAGTTCGCAATATCGATACTACGACGTAATGAGAAGAGTGGAAATTATTACTATGGTAAGACTTGGAAAGAATGAACCAGAAAACATCACTGAGGAAGAAGTTTTGGAAAACATAAGTGCGTTCTACAACGAGGCATCAATATCGAAATCATTATGATCGACTTATGAATTCTTTTATCCAAATACTACAATCCACCCGGATTTGGCACACACTAGCAGGATAGATGCTATTATGACATTGATGATAGCAATAAAGGGTATGAAACTCTACAGAAAACACTATGAAATATTCAACGAGAAATTAAATGAACTACGTAGTATGTGTACAATAGCAAGATCTCTAAAGAATCCGTCGTTCCTGAGACACAAGAAGATGCTGACTACAGAGAAAGACGTCGTGTTAAAAATAACCAAAGATGAGGCGTACGAGAATACCACGTGGGAAATGAAAGAAGCTAGTGAGATAATCAAGAAGGCGGCCGAAATGGTACATGGAGAAAGAGTGGTCATCCTTAATTAGCTACGCTGGAGGGGGAGTGTGACATAATCTATCAAAACTATCATGATTGGTCAAGATGAGAGAAAAAGAATGAGGAAACAAAGACTAAAATTATTATTGATTATAATGATTAAATTGTAAATCATGATAGGATTGATTATTTTCACTTTGTAAATGTTTTGTGCAATTAATACTTAAAATTATACTCAACGGTATTTTGACAAAACAAAAGATGGTCAAACAGCATAGTCAAATTAAAGCTGACGTTGTGTAAAATTAGCAGAAATATTAAAGCGAGGGAAAAACTGTCAACAAGAAAGATTAGCAGGTACTTGTCAAGTATTTAGTTGTGCTATAAATATAATGTAAATTTTAAACCATATTGCTAAGTATATCCAGGTAATGAGTATGCATAACATGGATTTAAACCATATTTTTCTTCACCAAGTTTAATAAAATTTTAAAAATATCTGCTAGTAAAAGTAGATCAACTTTTAAATACAACATTGTCAATTCCTTTCCAGATTTAATGTCATACTTTCCAATTACTTTCTATTTCATCTTCATTTGGAGCCTTTTGAGTTAGAGTTGAAAAGTATTCTAATTTTTTATCTGGAAGGTTTTCATAAGATTCAGGAGTATCAAAAAATTCTTATGAATAGGCTAATTTAGATTGTACAAGTTCACATTCACCAAAATACTTCTCTAGAATAGGCTTGTTCTCAAGATTATTTGCTAAATTATTTAATGATGATGCAAGAAATCTGTAAGAATCCAAAAACCTTATACAACCATATTGTACAGAAATATTTTCTTCTTCAGTTTTATATAAGGGTTTTATAACCAACTTGTCCTTACATTTAAATAATTCATTGAAAAATAAATGTGAATTCAATTGTGAATAATTATGAAAATACAATGGTACAAAAGCCATTCATTGTTTTTGAGCTATCAAATTACAATTATTACAAGCTGCACCTCTGTATTTCCCAGTTAAATGACAATGACCTCTTACTAGTTTTAAGGGCAACTCTTTACCTGACAGGTCCTTTGGGTCTCTTGCACATCTACATAAATAACATTCCTTTGAATTTTTAAATTCTTCATTTTCTTTTTTAGTAATTTTCATTGAAATGTCACATTGAAACATAAAGAAAAACTTGTTTTCTAATTCTTTAATTTTTTGCACAAATACTTCAACACAATCTTTTCTAAAATAAGAGATGTATATTCATTTACATAATTCAGGTATATCTGATTTTACATATATTCCAAAAGCAATAGGTAATTGATTACATAAAATTGTAGTTTTATCAACACTCTTGACCTTTTCATTATAACATTCAAACTCTGCATAAATTCTAAATGGAACATCTATTTTATAATGATAATTTTTAAATTTAATTTGATCTTCTTTTGGAGAATATAATTGTGTTGTGTCTTCATTTTTACATAATCTAATATGATTTTCAAAAGTTGACTTTGTTTTAAATTTTAACAAATGCTTTTTACAAAAGTATAGTTTATCTTTACTTAAATCCTTGTATAGTACACATTTCAAGTTTTTTATTAGAACAAAGTGATTTTAATACACCCCTTAATCAATTGCATTTTCATCAGAATAATAAATATGTAATACATTATATGAATTTGCCTTTTCTTCCCCAATTTTTTGCTCATAAACATTAACTTTTATTCCATTTTGTTTAATAAATTTTTCAATTCCATTATTGTTATTGGAAATGTTATTCCCCTTAAATGGCATTTATCTAGATATCTTTCATAAATGCATGTTCTATTTTGATTCTTAGAACTAGGGTGTGATGCTGCAATTATTGACCACAAAAAACGCTTACCATCATTATTAATAATATTTAAAATTGAAGAAGATTTAATTGGTAATTTAACATATGTTCCACCTCAAGAAATTTTGTACATTTTAATATTTATGGTATGCACTCCAATGAATACCCAGTTTGATCCTTCTAATTTTTCAAAATCATGAATAATTTCCTTTAATTTTGAGGAAATATAAATATTATTTACTTCATGCTTAGCTTTTATTTCTTTCATTTTAAATTGATAAGGAACTATTACATCTTTAAGTGTATTGTCAATACCTTTTGTAAATTTTAAATAAAATGAAATATTATATTTTAGTGGTATGTTGATTATATTAAAATATTTTATTAATGTTTCTGTAAACAATGTATTAATACCTGCAAATGGAATTAAAGTGTCTTTACCCTTAAAATTAACAGTTGCATTAACATAATTTTTATTTATTTTAAATGTTGGAATATATCTATTAATTGTAAAATCATGATTCTTTTCTACATTTTTTAAATGTTTCTTAGTTTTAATATGTGCATTATAATTTTTCTTAGCAATTGTCAAATTACAAGTTTCACAAGTAATATTTTTTCTTGCTACCATCTCTCTATATATATTGTCTAGAAAAAATTTTTTGAAAATAATGTTTCTATATATTTTTGATTTTTACCCAACTGTTAAATTTATCAGGATATCCTGACCATTTAACAAAGGCCATTCCATGCTTTTTTCCTAACATTTTTTCAATTCTAAATATATCTTGATCAGTTTTTTGCAATTCTTCTTCATAAAATGATCCTTTTATTTCTTCATCAGCTAAATCCTTCAATGTGTATGTTATAGGGTCTGTTAATTTTAATTTATCAATAATAAATATTTCTTCAGTCCAGTTTGGTGTATAACCTTTATCAAAAACTTTCCTTTTAAGTTTACTTATTCTAACTTTATCACCTACTTAAAATTTATATTTAAGCACTGATCTTTAGCATCTAAACTTTTCTTATTGTTCAAATAGTTAAACCCATTGTACAAATGGTTGTAAACTTCATCTTCATTTTTCTCTTTGAAAGCTTCAATTGGAGTCATTTTTATAGAGGTATGTTTTGTATTATTGTATTCATTTAATATTTTAGGAATTATATGCAAATATTGTGTATGATTCTGCTTTGTGAATTCTTTCCACATTTTATTTTAATTGTTCTATTAAATCTTTCAACAATTGAATTCTTCTCAAGATTTTCTGTTGAGTACATCTTTATTTTATATTTGTCACATAGTTCTTGAACATATTTATTATAAAATTCCTTTCCTTTATCAACCCATAGAAATTTTGCAATTCTGGAGGATGAATGTAATTCACCCTTTAATGCATCTCTAACAGTAGGTCCAGTTTTATTCTTTAGTGAAATAATCCACCCATACTTTGAAAATGCATCTGCAATCATCAACAAATATTTAAAACCTTTGTTCCACTTACTAAATTTTTGCATATCAACTAAGTCAGCACACCAAATTTCATCTATATGATTTACAATCACCTATCTTCTTCTAAAATTTCTTTTAATAGGTTTGTGAAGCTCATTAGCTAAAGTTTCCTGTGGGGAAACAACCCTTTCTCTTTTAGAGTTCTCTTTTAATGTTTACTCCCAAACCTAACATATGTTTTGTACCAATAACATTTGAAGCTAATAACTTATCAAATCTTTCATGGATATTCTTAGGTTTAACTTTTCTTAAATTATTCAACATTTGTTTGTCACAGTTAGCTTTAAGGAGAACTTTGTTCTCCCCCTCAAAGGGACTTGGAGAGCCTTCAGCTTTGTTATAACATATATCATGTTCTCTAGAAATAACATCAATTTGATTATATGGTTGTACATTATTTTTCAATTGTTTCTGTAAAGGATTATATGGTCCAGTATATTTATGATTTGGAAGTGTGAAACCTCCTTTTGGTTTTGGAAGGTAACCAATTGCTTTATGAATATCAAGGGCTCCACCAACTTTAGTTCTTACAAATTGTGTCTTTTTACTTCCACAATTGCTACAAATTGATTTCAGCATATTTCTTCCAGTTTTTGTTGTAAGTAATTTAATTTAGGTGTCATTTATAAAAAGAAAAAAGAAAATATTTTACTTCTGTGGGAAAGTCCTTTTCCTCATAAAAAGAAGAAAAATTAATTTTACAACAGAGAAGTTCTACCTTTACTTATATAATGAAGATTATTAATTATGATACTCCAAAATTGAACAATAACAAATCACCAGTAGATTTCTTATCAGAAGATTTTAGAATGCTTATATGTGGAATATCAGGATGTGCAAAAACTAATTTATTAATGGATATGATTTTAAGACCTCTTATATATTATGATAAATTATACATCTATACTCCAAATTTTCATCAAGAAAAAATACAAAATCTAATTAAGATAATGGAAAGAATATCAGATAAAGTAGGTTATAAAGTTTTAGAAATATTACCTGAAGAATTTCTAAAAAACACTAATGAGTACAGAGTTGGTAGAACCAACCAAGGTTCCCTTGCTTCAACAGGTGGGAAAAATAATTATCTTTGATGACCTTGTAAATGCCCCAGAAAAGACACAGAATAAAATTGCAAATCATTTCACTGATGGTCGTCATCATAACATATCAGCAATATATATTTCACAATCTTATTACAATGTTCCAAAGAAAATAAGGACAAATTGTACAAACATGGTTTTATACACTCCTGTAAATAATCATGACAAAAATTCAATTGCTAAGGATAATTCTTTTAATCCAGACCCTTTTGAAAGTTTGTTTAATTATGACTTTATATTTGTAAATAAGGAAAAGAAGACAG
>CABFPE010000244.1:89993-112606 GCA_900660155.1 Hofstenia miamia
TGCAAATATAATTAAAATTAATCAGGAACTTGCATATAGTTTAGAATTTAATAAATTAATATTTGGACTAGCTACATCTAATTGTATAATTTAGTGTGATATTTCACATTAGAATGGTCCATTTTGGCTGTTTGCAAGTGACACAGGGCCTATAAAATGGATTAGTGTGCAAAATTTGACATATTTCCTTCCTAAAACAAATTATTGAAATTAATTTTTTCTAATCTCTTATATAGAAATGAGTAAAAGAGTTCAAATTGTAAGTGAACCAATTATACTGAAAACAGGTAATAATACCAAAACAGGAGAAAATGAAAAAATTTTTGGAGTGCAATCTATGGGTTGTTCTAATGAAACAAGGAAACGTGAATTATCCAGTCCAAAAGAAGTCATAAAATATGTATTATATAACTTTAAAATACAAAAATTTAATTATCCTAAATTTTAAACCTTTGATTCTCAAGTCTTGCTTAGTTTACCAACATCTTTATATGGTTAATTTTAAAAAGAACATATCTATAAATGATATATTAGATAAATTCAATCAGGAAATTGGTTTTATTGGTCCAGGAGAGGGGTGCTTAACAAGCCTATTTGAATATTTATTTGGAACTATTCAATGTTGTCCTACACATTCAATCCTCCATGACAGTTGTGGTTGATTTTATAATGAATATGGATTGGGTAGGGCTTATTGTTATGCTACTAATAATACTTGTAATTTCTTAAAGAAAAATTCTTTGATAGGACATTTGACAGGTTTTATATTTTGCTTAATGAATGGGGTGTAATTAAAAGTAGAAGCACTGAATTTCATGTAAAAATTTTGACAACAAGTTGCTTCAAAAACATTGGAGATGACTGGAAAATGCAGATATTATAAAAAATGCAAGAAATTGCTCAAAAACATATTGGTACATAGTTGAAATGGGGTATGATTGAATAATTATTTATATGGGTATGGAAGTAGTTTTTTTTACCCCTGGCTGTAAAAGCCTGAATTTCTAAAAAACGCCTTTTTCCTTATCAAAATCAATGGAAAAGTTTAAAAAGTTTTTGAAAAATGATCATTATTAGAAAACTGCATATATCAAACCAGAATTTCCTTACTACTCAAGTTGGAAAACAATCTCAATTATTACAGATTTTTCCCAATTTATACAATTATGTAAATGAAAGATGCTACAAAACTAAAATCTTAATAAAGTAAAATGATTTATCAATCTCTGGTAAAAATGTTTCAATATGTTTTTCTCATTGAATTCAAGAATAAAAACATTTCAAGATTGTTGATAACATGTTTTGTTATTAGAGTCATAAATTGGTTGTTAACAATTATTGATACACATATATAGAAGATGTTTAAAATTATAAATTTTATATTATAAGAAATTTTTTACATTTTAAAATTTTATTGGTGTCTTTTAAGAATTAAATAAATACCCCATATATTCCTAATTGCATATATCAAGATATAAATTTTATATTTAAATACAACAAGTAAATCACCTTAAAAAATTTTTTATTTCATTTTATCTGCTTCTGATAATAGTAATTTAAGCTATTTATTTCTATATTTAGAAAATGTTCCAAAGTTGTTTTGGCACATAATATACAAAATGTAGTTTAACTCATTTAATGATTGCTGTTTTGTTTTTATAATCTCATAAACAATTATAAGTATATTTAATTAAATTAAGTTTTAAGTACTATATGTATACTTAAATTTATTTTATATAGCTCTGATATTCATTTTCGATTAAAAAATTTGTTTCTTTTCATGCAAACTGTGTATGACTATGTGTTTTGTAAAATCAATCAATTTAATCATTTGTTCATTAATGTAGTTTTTTATGAAAATGTGTTAGTCTTTTTGTAATAAAAATGTTTTTGCGAGTTTCATGACATCTAATTGATATGTTTTTGAAATGGCATTATGTATTCATTTGCAATTATTAAAAAATACTCATTGACTGAAGAAAAATGTGAATGTTAATGCTTTCTCAATAAGTACAAATTGACTGAAGAAAAATGTGAATGTTAATGCTTTCTCAATAAGTACAAATTTTTTATTTTAAAATTCAAAAGCTATGATACAACTTCAAGTACTTTAACAATAATTGATTTGTACAATGTCTTAAAATGTATATTTATATGTGATATTAAATAACAAAGCCATTCATTCTTTAAAATACAAAAATAAATACTGTATTTATAACAAAGATTAGTCGTATTTATGTACATATATGTTTTTCTTACTCGTTCTTGAAAGTTTATACTAATATCATCATGAAATTTTCATTTTGTTCAATGATGAAAACTATCTAAAATTTCAACACAATATTCAGTTTTTTTACAATGTTTATGACTAATTTGATTAGTTGATTTCTTGTATACATATTGAAAAATTAAATGTATATCAATACTGAAAGAAAGGATTGACGTCAAAAAAAAATGTAAGTCCATAAACGTGGAAAAGTCATAGGCCACCCTAATTATACTATTATACATAACATGCATCTAATATTGCACTTATTTAACTTAGTTGATGAGATGTATCTCTAGAAATCTATCATTAATGAAACATGTACAAATCATTTCTACATTCTCATTGTATAATAAATAGTATTATTAAATTTACTAAACTTTATTTCAATCATCCTCATGCTAAATTTGAATGTCAATTACATGTTAAATTAATAGCTAGGTAAAACATTGACATTTAACAGTTTAGAGAATACTATTGATTTTTACCTATTTACAAAAAAAATGTAGGAGTTTAATTTTTTTATATTAAAAGTAATGTTTATGATAGTAATAATTTATCAAAGATATTAACATAAAATTATTACATTTAGAAAAAAGAGTGAAAGCAAAACTATACATTTTCTATTTACTAAAGTGTAATACAATACATTTTGCAATAGCACTGTTCCCAATCCCTATGTCATCATTGAGGAAAAGTTTTTTAATGTAAGTTGCAAAAGTAAAAAAATGGCAGAAAAGAAATGTAAGCCACAAATGTGAAAAACGTCAGAAAAGAAATGTAAGTCACAAACATGCAAAAACTTTGGAAAAGAAATATAAGTCGCGAAAGGTAAAAAACGTCACAAAAAATGTAAGTCTACAAACGTGGAAAAGTCATATACAGGGTATTTATTTAATTCTTAATATAAAAGACATCAATAAAATTTTAAAATGTAAGCAATTTCTTATAATATAACAATTATATTTTTAAACATTTTTTATATATGTGTATCAATAAATGATAACAACCAATTTACAGCACTAATACAAACCATGTTATCAACAATCTTGAAACATTTCATATAAAAATTCCTACTTGCAAATATTTTATTCTTGAATTCAATGAGAAAAATGTCATTGAAAAAATATTTATTTCATTTTTACCAGAGATGTTTTACTTTATTAACACTTTAGTTTTGTAGCATCTTTCATTTGCATAATTGTATAAATTGGGAAAAACCTGTAATAACTGAGATTGTTTTCCAACTTGTGAAAAAATTCTAGTTTTATATAATTTGAAAATGTTTTAATTAATTGTGATAATTTTTAAAATTGATTTGGATTTGATGTTTGGTAGACAACAATCTTTATGATTGGACACATTTTGATATTTGAACAATAGATAAAAAATTATGCATAGCAGCAAAATTGAATTTTACATGCTTGTACTGTGTTTACAATTGGATACATTTTGACAGTTGAACAATAGATAAAACCACATAATATTGACACTGTCTAGGAAAGCATTCAATTTTATACATAGAGCAGATTAATGGAATTTTACATTGATGAAAGAACTACCCATAAAGACTTCAAACTTTTTGGAAAGCTATTTTTATAATTAAGTCTCAGATATTGTTTTTGATTCTTAACACTTTTTTCAATATGGTCTCTAGTTAGTTTTACAGATATTTCTTTTAAAACATAATCAATTTTATTTTAATAAATTGCTGCGAATTTACTGTCTGATGTTACATTAATTATATACTTCATCATAAATAGAAACGTCATTTGTTTGGTAATACACATTTTTAATTGAATTTGTTTAAACTTTTATTTATCATGTGTTTTATACTGTGATCTGTCACCTCATTTGACTTATTAATCATTAATTTAGATATGACCATGTGAAATTCATAATGTGTTTGTTTCCTACAGAATTCCCTCAACANATTTATATCATTTGTACCAGAGAGTTTGATTGATATATCCTTTTACTTTATTAACATTTAAGTTTTGTAGCATCTTTCATTTGCATAATTGTATAAATTGGGAAAAACATGTAATAACTGAGATTGTTTTCCAACTTGTGAAAAAATTCTAGTTTTATATAATTTGAAAATGTTTTAATTAATTTGAAATGGATTTCATGTTTGGTAGATAACAATCTTTATGATTGGATACATTTTTGACATTTGAACAATAGATAACAAATTACGCATTGTCTGTAGAGAGATGCAACTTTGTACACACAGTGGTATAATGGAATTTTACATGGCTCTACTGTGTTTACAGTTTGTTACATTTGACAGTTGAATAATAGCCATAGATAAACTATGTTGACATTACTAAAGCATGCAACTTTATACATAAGAATATGTATAGCTAGCATACTGGAATTTCACATTGCTGAAAGACAACTACTCTGAAAGATTTCAAACTTTTTGGTAAGCTATTTTTATAATTAAATCTCAGATATTGTTTTTATTCTTAACGCTTTTTTGCAATATTATCTCTAGTTAGTTTTACAGATATTTCTTTTAAAACGTAATCAATTTTATTTAAATGAATTGCTGCAAATTTGCAGTCTGATGTTAAATTTATTATAGACTTTATCATAAATAGAAACATCATTTGTTTGTTAATACACATTTTTAATTGAATTTGTTTAAACTTTTATTTATCATGTGTTTTATACTGTGATCTGTCACCTCATTTGACTTATTAATCATTAATTTAGATATGACCATGTGAAATTCATAATGTGTTTGTTTCCTACAGAATTCCCTCAACAACAAAAGATGATAAACTAACACAATAGACAAGTTTAATAGTAAGATATGTATGATCAATATAAGCAAAGTGCATTTTTGTCTTGTCTTAAGCACATATGTGGGTTTTACCATGTACGTTTATTAATTATTAGAAATTGAGAGTTTTTGCATAAACTAGTTCCAAAAAATTATTTTGCTTTATTACTGAAAGACATTATACCATTAACAAATCTCTCTGATTCAAACATTTCTTATTAAATTTTACTGAATAAAACAAGTATGTAAAATAAACACATAAACTAAATTAATGTGGTATTTCCAATGTCATGTATGTTAATAAAAAACAATTAAGTAAACTAAATTAGATCCCTTAAATAAGCAAGTAAACAATTTAGTTACATTTTAAGTAATAGACTGCAAACAATTATAATCTCATGGGATTTTTGACTTCTTAATTATGTAATTCCAAAGGCATATATGCACAAAAAAATTGGCTACATTTTAAACAATAGACTACAAGCAAATGTATTTGCCAACAATATTACAACTAAACAGAATATATTCCAATGACGTCAGAGATACATCCTGCCAATATACACAGTCAATTACTTATTTAATATGTATAAAAAAATTAGTTACATTTTATACAATAGACTGCAAACAATGCCAACAAAACATTCCAATGACGTCAAAGATACACAGACTGTCAAAGTATGCAATTACATCACAAACATGCCTTCCAAGGTAAAAAATTTGTGACACAGTGTTGCCTTGAATACATACTACTCATGTCACAGGTACACTGTGCTTCTGAAAGTAGAAATCCGACATGCAAAATCGTCTGGTTGGCAAGTGGTATGTCCTCATAATTTATGAGTTTATCAATATTTTGTAATGTGCACAGCTGTTGTTCAAGGATTATGAATTTTTGTAAAACATTATCAAAGCTAGATTTGAATAATGTGAATAATTGATTAAATTAGCAACAAAATTTATACATTTACAAGATTTACAATAGGACTTTATACATTTAACCCCGATCTTCTCTACTATGCAAAAAGAGTAATAATATTGTGTTTAAATGAATAATACATTTTTCCTCATATATATTTATGAGTGTTTATAGAAAAGCTAATGCAATTTTCATAAAGGGGATGGAATTCTTTTTGTTCGCATAGTTCAGATAAAGGAATGAATTTCTTACATGTATGTATGGGAGGAAAAAAATTAATTAACAGTAGAAGACATCTTGTCAAACGGAGTTTATTGATGTGCATTCTATATATTGTGTCATCTTTTATATAAATAGTAAAGTTTATCTTTCAACTACATAATGTAATTTGTAGAATGACTTAAAATGAATGCTTACATGTAATTTTAAATAAAACACATAAAAACAAAACCATTAATGCTTCAAAATATGAAGAAATCTAAATATACAACAAAGAATAGTCGAATTTAAGTGTATGTACATTATTCTTTTTGTTTTTGAAAGTATATACCAATAATGTCATAAAATTTGCATTTTGTTAAATGCCTATGACGAAAAGATATCTTCATTTAAGCACATTATTCAGTTCATACAGTGATTCAAGTGGTGACAGTGTAATTTATTTAACAATGTAAGTTTTTTGCATTTTAATAATTTAATATTACTAACTTTGTTTCATGTGATTACAAATTATTATAAAATTTCATAATGTTTATACACATTTAATATCTTTGTTAACAAAAATTTACATTGGAGTTGTAGAAATTATATCTTCAAAGGGGAATTATTTCTAATCACACATCAATCATGGAGAATACAAATCAAAAGAGCAAAAAAAACTTAGAACATTAGAAAATTTAAAGTTGATTTCTTCTTTCACATATTTTTATTATAAGTGCTTTTTGGAATATTATTTCTATATGTTTAGAAGCTTAAAGTGGGAAGGTATACAAATTAAAAATACTATATGAAAACTGTTAAATGTGTTAAAGTATTTACTAATAAAATCATAACAAAAATTTCAGCTGCATTAAAACCCTTACCAATACATCAAACTCTTGAATTAAATCAAGTAATAAAAATACATATTTTAGACTCTCAAATGGTGGAAAAATACTTGAAAATCCAAAATATATTGGCATTCTCTCCAATGCTATGTCTTAGAAACTCTAACAAAATCAGATTTATTTTTAAAAATTCTCAATCTCAATATGATTTTAAAATATTTAATAGGGAAATTGAGTTAAAATCAGTTTTCCTAAATGCATATTGCGAGATATATATTTTGCATTTGAATACAATGAGTAAATCACATTGAAGAAGTATGTATTTCATTTTATTAGTTTCAGATAATTGTAATTTAAGCTATCTATTTCTATATTTAGAAAATGTTCCAAAATTGTTTTAATACCTAATGTACAAAATGTAGTTTAAATCATTTAACAACTGCTGTTGTGTTTTATAATCTCATAAACAATTACAAGTATATGGTGTTTGTGGCAATGCTCTTACATGGGTACGTTCTTATCTCTGGGATCCCTGTCAATATGTTTGTATGGATAATGCTCACTCTTGATCTTTTAGTATATCTTCTGCAGTTCCTCAGGGCTCCATATTGGGTCCTCTTTTTTTTTCATTTTATATATCTGAAATCAAATTGATTGCTGTTAAACACCACATACTTATCATGTGCTATGCTGATGATGTTCAACTTTATGTTGCTATGCATAACTCTGATGATAGCTCTGTCACCTGTCTACAGAAGTGTATTACTGATATATGCAATTGGTATGCTTCAAACAACATGGTATTGAATGATGGCAAATCTGATGGTTTGGTTGTCACTTCTGTTTGTAGTTCTTCTCCTTCACTTGATATCTATGTTGTAGATACTTTTCTTACTCCTTCCAATACTGTCAAAAACCTTGGGTTCATTTTTTACTCGACTCTCTCCCACTGTAAAGCAGTGGTGAAATTGTGCCATTCTGGTATGGTTGCACTTCAACTCTTCTGGCAAATTCGCCATTACTTAGATGTTAATACATCTAAGCATCTGGTGAGTGCGTTTGTCACATCTTATATTTATGCATACCATTTACTCTTATTTGGTATTCCTGCTATTCTTCTGCATAAGTTGCAGTTGTTACAGAATTCTGCTGCTCACATTACAATGAATATTGGCCCACAAGAACACATTACCCCAATTTTGCAGGCTCTACATTGGCTTCCAGTTCAATGTCACATTGCTTACAAAGTTTCTCTTACAGTATGGAAAGCTTTGCACAGTCTTGTAACAAGTTACATTTCAGAACTTTTTAATTTTTGTGATAATGGTGGTGACCTTAGATCTAGTGATCAACTTAGGTTAAATGCTCCACTTGTTAGTACGTCCAACTCAGTTGCAGGTCCTAAGGTGTGGAATAATCTACCTCTTAATGTTAAGATGTCTCCTACCATAACTGTACTTAAAGCAAGATTAAAGGCTCATCTTTTTCTGCTTGCATTCTCATAACTATTTTATTTTTGTTACCACTATGAAGCAATTTTGTATGTAGCAGTCTATAAAAACATATTATTATTATTATTATTATATTATTTATATATGAATTATATTAAGTTTTAAGTACTATATTTATACTTAAATTTATTTTATATAGCTTTGATATTCATTTTCAATTTAAAAATTTTGCTTCTTCTCACGTAAACTTATATAATTTGTAGAATTACTTTAATAACCATAATCATTTTTGAATTTAATGAGTGCTTAATGCTATTTTGCAAACTGTGTACAACTATGTGTTTTGTAAAATCAATAAATTTATTCATTTTTTAGTAAATGTATTTTTTATGAATTGTGTTAGTCTTTTTGTAATAAAAATGTTTTTGGGAATTTCATGACATCTAATTGATATGTTTTTGAAATGGCATTATGTATTCATTTGCTATTATCAAAATTTACTCATTGACTGAAGAAAAATGTGAATTTTAATGCTTTCTCAATAATTATAAAGTTTTTATTTTAAAATTCATAAGCTATTATAAAACTTCAAGCACTTTAACAATCAATGATTTGTAGAATTTCTTAGAATTTATATTTATATGTGATATTAAATAATAAAACCATTCATTCTTTGAAATACGAAAATAAAATCTGAATTTACAGCAATGATTAGTCGTATTTATATGTATATAAGTTTTTCTTACTTGTTCTTGTAAATTTATACTAATATCATAATGAAATTTTCATTTTGTTAAAAGTTACAAACCATATAAAGTGAAAAAAATTTATAAAGTGGAAAACCCAACTAAAAGTCTATAAATGTGTGAAATCATCAAAAATAATTAGACTGTTCTTAACATAATTTTCAGATATCACATTTTGCGAGTATTCATTGAAAAATTCAACCTGAAGTTTTGATATTTTAAATGGACTGTATAATATTTTAATTTATACTTATATAGTTACTTGTCAGCATTATCAGAGTGGTAGCATCCCGTTATTGGATCAAATACCCTTATTCACAGTATATAATGTAAATGATCAGCCATTCATCAATTATGAAAAGGCTCATATAATTTATAAACCAACTTCAAAGTCATTCATCAATAGAATTATAATTAGCTTCCATACATCAGATGGTGAGTTCATTCATTTCAATGATACTAGCAGTATTTATTTAACTCTTAATATCAAGGACACTGATGAAATTTAAGTTTAAACAATTTTTTAAAAACGTAAAATAAATAAGTTATTTGTTATTTTTAAATGTTGTGTATTAATAACCAATTTACAACAATATAAATATTATCAATAATTTTTACAAATATTTTATTCTTGAATTCAACGAGAAAAACGTGTTGAAAATATATGTAGTTCATTTGTACCAGAGATGGTGATTGATAAATCGTTTTACTTTATTAATATTTTAGTTTTGTAGCATCTTTCATTTACATAATTGTATAAATTGGGGAAAACATGTCATAATTGAGATTGTTTTCCAACTTGTGAAAAAATTCTAGTTTTATATGATTTGAAAAGGTTTTAATTAATTGTGATAATTTTTAAATTGATTTGGATTTCATGTTTGGTAGATAACAATCTTTATGATTGGATACATTTTGACATTTGAACAATAAGATATAGATAAAAATTTGCAATGTTAACTGTCTATTAAGTACAACTTTGTACACACAGCAACATAATGGAATTTTACATGGTTGTACTGTTTTTATAATTGGTTACATTTTGACATTTGGACAATGGGGATATAGATAAAACCACATAATATTGACATTATTAAAGCATGCAACTTTATGCATAGCCGGCATAATGGAATTTCACATTGATGAAAGAACTACCCTGAAAGATTTCAAACTTTTTGATGAGTATTTTTCTATATTTAAATCTCAGATATTGTTTTGATTCTTAACGATTTCTTGCAATATTATTTCTAGTTAGTTTTACAGATATTTCTTTTAAAAATGTAAATCAATTTTATTTTAACTTGGTTACCTAAACAAGGAAGTTTTAAATATACTGGAAAATATTGTTCTTTTTTACTTTCTTTAAAGATCTTGTTTGAATATTTTTTAATGAGTTTAATGGAATAGCCATTGTCTTCAAGGATTTCGAAAATTTTATCTGTTGCATTCATTAGACGTTTGTAGTTGGATGTTGTAATATTTAGGCAACCAAATTAAAATATTAAATGAAAAATTCAAAATAGCGAACACCAAGTTGAAATTCACCAAATTTGTCCCAATATTAACATCCTCTGCAACAAAGAGCATCTTCAACAACAAAGATCTTATCCTTAAGAAATTAGCTTCTTCAGGAATTTACCAATATGAACGTGATTATTGCAATAAATCATACAATGGGGAAACTAAGAGACATTTGGGAACAAGGATGAAAGAACAACTTAAAGGACATTTAAATTCTGAATTTTACTTACATCACCATGCCTTCATTATATCTTGAGTGCCTGTACTCAGAATTTTTAGAAATATTAATATTAAAAACTTCCACTAATCTCATTAATTGGTTAGTTTTTAATGTAAATTTGCTCATGCAAGTAATGAAATTTAGGTGATAAAAATGTTGACATTATAAATTTATGTTGGAAAAATTAAGATCTTTACATAGAGGACACATTTTTTCACCGGAAGGTTGTGGTCATCAATGAAAATTAATTTACATGGAAGTTTTAAAAGAACTTTGCTAAAATAATTGGTCACAGCAATATTTTTAACAATATATGTTTTTTTAAATATTGAATATATCTCTTACGAGTATTGCTCATTACTTAGTTTTACAGTTTTAGTGAAAAATTAATCGAGTATCTAAATGAAATAAAGAAGCGTGTAAGCGTGTATTTACCATTAATCATGTGCTTTGTAGGAAATTAGGAAGTTATTCATCCGACCTTTTAGGTCGGTTGTAAAAAGTAATTAATGCAAGAAACATTCATTTTAATTTCAAAGTCACTGAAAATTTATTACACAGAAAGGTGGTAGATAAAATCAATAATTATGATGTAACTATATTCCCAAAAACCATACATATGGGAAAAATGTTCAATTGTGAAATAATTCGGTTTTTACATAAATATGTTGCAAAGACATTACTTACCAATGTTGAATTAAAATCTATTATAATGATGTGGACCTGTTAACTCAAATACATGTTTTGAATATAGTATATGGTATTTAAATTAGGAAGCATCTTCTATTTGTAGTAAGACAATGTTCTTAACGCCAAATATTTTCAAACTATTAAACGATTACTGTGTTAGTATACATGTATTTTATTTTAAACTGATTAAATTGGTCAAAGATACTCCCATACATATTACTAAATTAAATAATGTTTTAATATTATAAATTTGCAATTTTCATAAATACATTCGATTCTTTTTTGTCTGTTAAACAATGGTTTTGCTTTATTTTACAGCAGTGAAAGAAATCTTAAAAACGTTAAATAATTCATATATTGTTTGGCTTACTTTACAGAAGTTTAGGAATGCTAGGTTCAACCGAAAAAATTGAAATTGGACTACTAAACAGGTCCGATCAATTCCTGCAATTTACAATTTATGCGCAATGGGCACAGATTATTTTTCAAATTTGTATTAATATACACACTTTCTCTTACTTTGATAATCTATAAAATGAATTATATCATTAATTAAAATAATTCTACCTCCATAAACAATAAATCCGATTTAGTTTTGAAGATGTGGTATTGATGCCACTTTTTTTTTCATTTCACTATTGTTTCAATTATATTTTCCATTTTTTTATAAAATCTTTCTTGTAGTGAATGTAGACATGACGGGTTAGGGCCGGGCTTGGGCTATGTTGGATTGAGGCTGGGACTGATCACTGCATCTACAACTCTGATACAACTAAGGCGAATACTAAATAAACTTTAACTCATTTGATATTTTCACAAGGCTAAAATATACTATTTAGTAGTAGCAACATGTTTTAAGACTTTAATTTTTTGGTATCATACAAAATCATTCACATTCAAATCATAAATAAATCTATAAATTTTGTGTAAAATTTACAAAAAACGAGATATATGTGTGCAAACGTTACAAAGATGGAGATATATATAAAATTGCAACAAAAGCGAGATATTTATGTAAGAGTGAACAAATAGCGAGATATATATGTTGAGGGTTAAACAAAGAGTGATATATATATATATATATATATATATATATATATCTATATATCTTATATAAATCTTATATATTTTATAGATGACTTACATAGAGAAAACAAGCTTTTTGTTGCACTCATTGCATAGCTACGAAATAAGTTTGCACAGTTTGTTTGCCAATTTAATAGTTTCATTCTTAGTATTTTAAGCAGAATTAAACTACGACAATATTTAGCATTCAGAAGTGTTCAAATATTCGAAATTTGTATTAGTTTCAGAGTTAAGCAATAGAATATCAATAACAAAAGCTTGCTGAATTAGCGATGCTTAAATTATATGCACGTAGGTCTACTGTTCAAAAATAGCTTACAATGGTGTATTGTTAATAATATATAATGCTCTGCCAATATACTAATAAATTAAAGAGCTGAAAATTTTTGGGAAATTTTGCAATAGATATTCAATTGACATTTGTGAATATTTGCTAATCACACTTTAGCAAAGTCACAATTTTCAAAGAAAATCTATTGCAAATATTTTTAATATTGAAGATTTTGATAATAACCATATTAGCGGAATTTTGTCATGAACATATTTTTTTAGTGGCAATATCTAACTGCCTCATTTTCAAACATTGGATTGTTTTACATAGAGAATATTGTGTCATATTCAGACAAATTTACATTTTGCCTTAAAATATTTTTACTATTTTCCATTTTAGCATACATCAATTTTTTTGTTCAAGGTTATATTAAGTAGATGATAAATTGGCTGGAATATGTAGACCATATAGACCTTGATATTGGAATAAAATTTAGGTCTATTGCCAACCCAGGCCAGATTAATCTGCCAAGCTAAAATGTTTTACACTTTTTTGGAACTTACTCATGCATTTGAAAACGCTAGTAAAAAAATTCCGCTAGGGAATCACTCTCATGGGTTCAAATTGCGCATTGAAGCCACTTTTTCTGATTTTTAGTGATTACATAAATGTAAGGAATCTTTCTTGAAATGTACAAATGAAATTATATAGATAAGTGTGAATTTTAAATCAAACTAACAAATAATGGGATTTTTTAATGTAATTTACATGCCTAAGAATGTTATTGGGAGATGTGATATATTCTCTAGGATAAATATTTGAAGTTTTGATATTGATTTTGGCAAAAGAAAATTAATCATTTAAAATTGTTTGGATTTCAAGTGAAAATCCTGACAAAATTGTTCATTTTTGAAACTTTATGGATTACATAATTATAGTTAATACTTTTTTAGCAAATCAACATTGTTGTGTGCTCATTAATATTTCGTGGGTTTTTATTAGAGTTATATTACTAATTAAGAGAGTCTTTGTCCATGTAGTAAAGATGATTTCTTGTGTTTGTATTATTCCTTACTTTCTAATTTTTTTAAATGATCAGCTCTTGTGGTAATTGTTTATTATTGCAAATTAAAATTTTGATATTTATCCAATATTTAGTTGCTATGAGACAGGATACTATTTATATTTCATGTTCTATTCCAATTGCTTGCTATCTTTCATGCTTGCCTTTGATCAGTTAGTGTGATGAGGCATACACTATCAGAAATCTTATGTTGCTGCACTGCTTACATATTTTGCTTTTCTTTATATTAGCACATAATATTTCATGCATATTGTGATGTTTTTTATTAGCTCATGTATATATTTTTCATAAATATCCCCTGTGTATTTGCTAAGCAGAGTAGGAGCTTTATGACTATAAAGATGTTTGTAGGGTGGCTTTTTTAGTAGTTTATAGGGATTAATGGCAGAAGTTTTAAATTATTTACAGCACTTCTCACCAATTGTTTACTCCTACACTAGATGTAGTTACTCTTATTATTCATGTTATCAAACAATTATCAAACAAATTTAGCTCATGGACAGATTTCATTTGACATTTGAAATTTACGTCCTTTAAGTTTTTAATTTTGGAAATCTACATGTAGTTTGTAGTATTTGCTTGTTTGCTTAATTAGGAATAAATTTGCTTGACTCTTAATGTGTGATTAAAATGCTCAACTTCAGTATTTGCTTGTGAATGATTAGTGGTTGTGTTTGAGTAGATACATTTTGGTTTTTCAGATAGTGCTTGAAAAAGCTCACTTTCAAGTTGTAATCATCATTTTGTGATTATTTTTCCATGGGACCAAAAACATAACTTTATTTTTTGGAATCAGTATCATTAGGCAATGTTTGAATAAGTTGTCAACAATTAGCAATGCCTAATGTAGAATCTTGCCAATAAAATTATTGCGGATATTTAAGAGTAACTAACTACTTTTCAAAGTATATGCGATGGTTAAAGTATGACAGACTCCTATTTCTCTCTAACTAATTGAGTGTGTAGTTAATTAACTAAATTAATATGCATTAGCTTTCCTGAATGCTTAACTAATCACAGTTTCTTTAGATTGAGAGTAGTAGATGGAAGACAGGGTCAAAACCCGGCACTGTGTTTAAGCTTTTACTTGAACTCCACAGTGGAAACCAGTTGGTGAATCAGTGCATGGATGGTTAACTCAGTGATAATGTGTGTGATAACTTAATAATTTAGTGCATTGATTGTTCTTGTTATTATGACTAAGCAAATAAAAGGAAATAACGCAACCATGATGCTTTAGCTTGTTATTGTTCCTTACATGTAATAGCCTTACAGATATAGTAATACATGCTAGCCCTCTGTACATTTGAACAATCAATATGGCCAGCAAGAAAGTTAGTTCAGAATTTAGTTGATGGTTAACTACAATAATAAACAGTAAATACAGCATATAAATCAAAGGTAAAATAAACATGTAGAGCAACTTAAATATAATCATAATAATCTGAGAGCAATGAGAGGAAAGCTACAACAGATAAAAATCCCTATCCCTATTTGTAACCTATAAGCACATCAAGAAATCTACAGCTACCAACCTCACCACCATTGAATAGCTGATTGTGAGGCTGCTCCAAAATTCCTTTAAATGTATTCAGGGACCACAGTACGATTACTCTAGTGCTTGAACATTTAGCTTTCCATGTAAATATTAAATAACCTGACAATAAGTAACAAAGTAAATCCAAATAAAATTTGTTCATCAATTATTCTAACATTCAGTGTATATTTATAGCACATTTTAAGTAAATAATCAAACACTTGACTAGTAGCTGTTGATTGAGTCTTGTTTAAAGTTTTCCCTCATGTTTCTAGTTCTGCTTTTAATTATGCAATGTCAGCATTAATTAGTGTATGCTGTTTGGTCATCTTAGTTTTTGTCAAATACTATCAAGTTAATTAATAATATTTTACAAATTAAATAATCTATCATAACCATGTGTTTTACAATTTAATCATTAAATTTTAGTCTTAGTTACTTCCATCTTTTTTCTGACTTTAACTACACATGGCTTCTGATGGATTATGCCACACTAACAGTAACTTTGTCAAAGGAAAATTTATGTCAAACCTAGTTTGCATAAATGGCAAAGGATATTTATGTACTCAAGGGAACAACCAAGTAGTGAAAAGAAAGAAGAATCAAAGCAATATATTTGCTAAAAATTAGAATTAAACTACAAACAAATTATGTAATATATAATAGAAATAATAAATATGTGTGCACATGTGTGTTTTCAATGTTTGTCAATGTGGAAGGCACAGGTTCTGCTAGAGAAATGTCTAAGGGTGCAATTAATTTTTTGCCCCTGACCCCATAATAAATATAATGGAAATCTACAAATAAATTACTGAATTATATTTGTGAATTTTTTCCATAATAAAATATAATAATTCGAAATTTCAAGAAGTGAGTGAATGGCTGCCTAAAATTCAGTGAAAGTGATTACAAAACCGTTATCAAATATATTTAAAAATAAGAATAAACAAAATATTTATCTAATATTAACAGAAACATTGATGAAAACAAATTTTATCACTTAGCAACAATATGACACATCTTCAGTTTTATAATTGCATTGATTATTTAGGTGTGTTGCTTTGCCAGATCAATAAGTGTTTTAAGTGGTCATTGCTTGTTGACATTTTCAGAAGGTTTTTCATTACATGACCTTTCAATTTGTGCTGTAAAAAATAGCACTGTTGCCATAAATGCATATGCATTTTTATATTTCACAAAGTGTCCTTCATTAACCCTTTTGAGTTGAATGGGAACTATAGTTCCCACTAATGTTTACACAAGCCTAACAGGAACCATTAATCCCTATATCCCATTCAAATACATCCTATTAGTCATTTTGGAGAATGAGGCAATTTCTAACGTCAGTTCAATAGTCATGACCTCATTATTTGTTTATTTCTTCCATTCAGTAAGCATCATACAGTTTTTATAATAAAAATTAAATTACCTAGGTTCAGACTTGAAAGGGTTAAAGTATCAACAAGTGTGGCATAATCTGTATGTGTGTGGTCAAATAACAAGAAATCAAGGACACAAATAAGACTAGTAGAACAATAACTTGATTAAATGTAAACACATGATTATTATCATTTGATTATTTTGTACAATTTTAAATAGTGCAGTTTGATATTAAATTACATCAGCAAAATAGTTTGGCAAAATAACAAAAGACGAGCTCTCATGCACTAATTAATGCTGGTGTTGCATAAAATTAGCAGGCAAAGAAAAGGCAGGAAAATTGTCAAAAATGTTAATGAACAGAAACTTGCCAATTGCTTAATTGTTTACAAGAATTTGATATAAATATGCAATATTAGATGTGATTGTGATGAATGAATTTCATGGGATTTACTCTGTTATTTTTATTCAGGTTATTTAATTATATTAATGGAAAGGTAAACATTCAAGCATGAGTCTAGTCTGCAGGTGGTCCCCAGATCTGGTTAAAGGTAATTCAGAGCAGCTGCATGATCCAGCCTTGAAAATTGTGGTGCAGCCAGTGTAACATCCTCTACCAGGCTTTGTCACTGTTTTCTCTCTGCTACTTTACAACTTTAGAGGTGTACTTGCTTGTAGGGATGTACTAATTCAATACTGCTAAAACTTCCACTTAGTTCCATTAACTTTAATTAACACACATAACTACAATCACTATTTAGGTGATGAAGCCACACAGCATTTCTTCTAATCATTGGTAATAGTCATCTCCCTGAGGCCAATCCCCACATCCAGTATCACTTGCTCACTGAAAATCCATTTGGTTGATTTCCACTTCTCAGCTCATTGATATAACTTATGTGTACCCTATCCTAGTTTGGTGTATACTAAAGACAAGACACAACTCAGCTTAATCTCTATTTGTAAAAGTGTTTCAGGTACTTGCAACCTGAACTATCACTAGCTGCATAGTTAATATTACATGTAGCCATTACCAAAATATATTGGCTTTAATAAACTAGTTTAATATACAGAAGCTTCCAAACCTACATTTAATAATCATTACATGCTCAGTCACATTATCAGTCACACTATCATCATTAATTTATGTCTAAAATAATATAAATATGAATTCCTAGGTTTTGGCTTTCCAGCTGTATTTCAAGTTTGTTAAGTTTAATACATGTAGGTTAATGATTGGTAGTCAACTAAATGAGAATAAAAACCCCTATTCCTAACCTAAGTGCACTTTTGTGGCCTGGAACAAATATCCTGGAATCATTCCCATGATGGATCCAGGCCAGTACTAAACACAACTCATTTAGCTTGACATTGTATTAGATAATCAAACTGTAAAAAGAAACAATATAAAAACTCCAAAGAAATTTCTTTATCAATTGTTAACATGAAATTGAATCTATCTATAGTAGCTTGAAAAGGTACATGTTGATTTCAAATTTTGAATCTTTTGTCTGCCAAAATGGCAGCTAAAAATAATGGAAGTAACTTCACTACTTTTGTTTTGTCAAAATTAATAGTATCAACAAATACTAGTTCACAATCAATTACACTGATATTTCTTGGTTGCAACATACAAATTAATCTAAGGTGATAATAACTTTTTACAATATATTTTTAATCACATTCACATTTGATCTTAGTTCTTCTTAATTGAATTTCTTCTTTAGCAGCTTATGTTTTATTTGGATGATGCTACACTATGAGGTCATAATTGGTGATGATTTCTTAACAAAAAATGGATGTGTTATAAACTATGTTAACAGGACAATAAAAGTGAGAGAAGAAGAAATTGAAATCAAGGAGGAAGAAGGTAAACAAAAGACAATCATGTTTGAGTTGGAAGAGGATATTCATTTGCAGTAACACCAGTGGAGAATGTACACAATAGAAGCAGAGAATAAAATAACAGTGGACATAATGTTATTTGAAAACTAAGGAATTAATAAAAAAGAGTGTCAATGCCATCAAGTCTTTGCACCATTAAAAATGGAAAAGTGAAAATACCAATCCTGAATGCATCAAACTGAACAAGAAGTAATCAACAATGTAAGCACCTTCTATGATGAATCATCAATTTCAAAATCACTATGGTCAACATACATGTTCTTTTATCCACAAATGGACATTAACCCTGAATTAGCTCATACCAGCAGGGTGGATGCAATAATGTCACTACTGGTGGTGATCAAAAGCCTCAAGTTGTACAAAAAGTACTATGAAGTATTCAGTGGTAACTGAATGAAATGAGAGCAATTTGAACTATATTGAAAAGGCTGGAAGACCCACAATTTATAATGCATAAGAAAATTGTGACATCAGAGAAAGAAGTCATGATGCAGCTGACAAAGATAAAACAACCTTATAAACTGGAATGGAGTGAACTGGAGGCAGCAGAATTAATCAAAATGGAGGATAAGAAAATCCACAGGGAGAGAGGCATGATCATCTACTAGCTATGCTGGGGAGAGAGTGTGACATAATCAGCATGAAACAAAGAAAAAAGGACAATATTAAAGACTTTTATTTTGATTATTTTTGTTTAAATTGTTTTATATCAATTAGAACCCTTTTTAAACTAAGCTATAAATATATTTGGCAAAAGATTTGTTAGAAAGTCTCCAACTGAAATTGCTTTGCTACTGGAAAGCAAAAATTAACATGTTGCTTAAGATCAGTAGAAGAAATGCAACAATGGAAATAATTCTAAGCAAAAAAACAGATAGATTGGAATATTGTACATTTTTACTATAAATACTGTATGGAATTTACAATTAGTTGATAGAAATAAATTAAGATTTAACTTTGCTTGGTATCAGGTTATATTATTAATACAACCACAAGCTAAGTGTTCCAGCACACAAATAGCTATTCATGGACTCTCACTATTGCATTTACTGGCCAGCTGAGAGGTATTCTCCATATCTACAATCAACATCAGCTTTAACATCATCTTTACCACTCTGCCCTTTCTAGTGAAAGTGGCATATGAGTTTTTCTTCATTTAGCTTACATATTGATTGATTCAGTTTATAATAAACCTCCACAATCTAAATAGCTGGATAGCTAACCTTAGGCTAACCTTTTTTACCTTATATCCAAATTTATTGTAGGTAATAAACATAAAAGATTTATTAAACATATGAAATGCCTATGAGCATATTTTTATATTTTTTGGTAATTATTCTAGCTTCAGAGATGTACGTAAGTGATGGTCAATTTATCACCACAATAATTAGTCACATGCACTGAGGGCCATGCATCTGTTTATATTTAGGGTTATTTACATGTAAGGAGCACTTCCAACAACACCAAATTCACTGAGCTAGCTTCTTTCTGAATTACAAACCATGACGTCACATTGGAGTTTGCTGCTGGCAACACTTCAGATTGCAACCATGATGATATCTTCTGCTCCTAAAGAGAACTTGGTTAGTAATATCTTATGTTTTAATAGAGTTAATACATAAGATACAGTTAATTAATCAAGATGTAAGAGATAATTGGAATCAACTACTCAGTAGGAATCCCAGTCTGTATTCCACAAAGAGTAATAGTAATAGCTATTGTGGTCAGTCCTGAGCAATGTGTTGATTCTACACTTTTCCAACACTTATTTCACTGTAGTTAAATATTCTTTTATTTTTTCCAATACTGACTTTAATTCTTCTTTTTTTGTGAAGAGTTAGTATTCCTCCTCTTTGATTTCTGGTATTTTTTTTCTTTCTCTTCTTCTTCTGCTTTCATCTCTATACCCTTTAATTTGTTCTGGGAATTACTTGGTGTTCATCATCTTTTCCTTTAGTCAAATTTGTGGATTACTTTCTGTTTTTAACCAATTGTCCTGTAATCCACATTGTGGATTACTTGCTTCATTGTGTTCTTCTATTTCTTTCAATATCACTCTTATGTTTGATCTTATGTACTTTCCATAAATGTAGCATCGCTGGTAGTTGTTACTATTTATTGGCCAGACCTTGTGCTTTTCTTGTTAGTGACTGGTATTTGTAATATTTGTAAATATTGTAAATAACCTTGTATATATAGACCAAAGAATTTTGTAAATAGAAGTAGTTTGAACTGTATTCTCTTTGTGTTCACTAGAATCACACCCCAGTGATTCTACATGGCGACTGTGACAGGACCCTGATGTGATGCAGAACATTCCAATGCCTCTCCGCAATATGAACCCAATTGATAGGAGTGAGCCTCTCCTTCTGCTATTTCTATTTCCTCTTCTTGAACTTTGATTGTTCTGTAGCTGTAATTCATTATGCACTTGTTTTTTATTATGAAGTCATCTTGCAATGTTATTTATATGGTAGCATATTCTTGTGTGTCCACCACTATAACCTACTTTTCAAGTGTTGTGTTTGCTATTCACAATTTGATGTTCTTTATAGTCCCTTTGGTGTCTATATATTCATCTGATGCACTAATTAGTCTATTTTGTGATTTTCTAATTTGTTTCTTTGAAATACCAATTTGGTTGCACATTCATCAGTAATAATTGATGTTGCCACTAAAGTATCAATTGTTGCTTTCATCATCACTCTATTAATTACAACTGTAGTTGTGCTAATGTTGTTCAAATTTGTCATAATCATTATGAGTGCTAAGTTTTCCTGAGATGGCCCTCTTTAAAGTTTTCTGAATCTTCTTTGATTTGTTCTTCTTATTGTGACACTTTGTAATCTGATTCTAATCTATACTCATCTTCATATTGTGCTTTATCTTTTTCCATAATGTTCATTTGTTGTCTGCAATCAGGTTTCTGATGACCCATTTTTCCACAACTATAACATTTTATGTCCTTCCCTTTTATTTTCTTTGTTTTTCTGTCTTTAGTTTTTATTTTGATTATGTTTGCATTTTTCTTTTTGCTGCTTCCCATTCTACATTGCTGATAACTCAGCTCAATGCAGTGATTTATTATTTGTGCCCTATTACTGTGCTGATTAAATATTGATGTCACAACTTCACTTATTCTCTAAAGCTTTTGTAAAACTTGCAATTTCTTGCATGTTATTTAACCACAAGATTAATAAAGGAATTTGAATCAATACTAGCTGCTGATTGTAATGTAGAGTCACTCGGGGAAATTCGTGTTTATTTAGTTGATTTTTATTTCATTTTTGTATTAACGTCACCATGACGTCAGAATCATATATTTCGACCTTAGGTTTACAAAGGAACTCATGTCCCCTCGAAGGTGCTATATGTTGCTCAAATGTAATTTGAATTGTGAGGGAAATTGATAACATGAACGATTAAACTTGATTGTAAACTAAGGCAGGTAGTTATTTATTAACCATGTATAAAATGAGCAAACTTGTAGAGAATGGTCAATAGATTTTATCTTCTCTCAATTACTGTTGCTTTTCTCTCCGTTACTTTATCTATTGTTTTATTATGAAAATAATTGCTTAAGCTTGGCGACAATTTGGGAGTGCCTTCTCAAGGTACAGGGCGACACGTAGCTCCTGGCGATCATTATTTCTTCCCAGCCCAAATTGTGGACTCATTAAGTTACGGATACGGGTACGATGAT
>CABFPE010000244.1:152386-163111 GCA_900660155.1 Hofstenia miamia
AAATATTTTTTGATTCCACTTTTTAAACAAGTATGTATATGTGGAAAATTAATACATATAAACTAAAAAATAAAACTAAAAAAGTAAAAAAATGCAAACTAAATTAGGCCACATAAATAACGCAAAAACTAGTAAAAGTACATTCATGACGTCAGTAAAAGAAAGAAAACTAAAAAAGTAAAAAAATGCAAACTAAATTAGGCCACATAAAAAACGCAAAAACTAGTAAAAGTACATGCATGACGTCAGTAAAAGAAAGTAAAAAAATGCAAACTAAATTAGGCCACATAAATAACGCAAAAACTAGTAAAAATACATTCATGACCTCAATAAAACAACCCCCGCCAATATCCACGACGCCTCAGGTCAAAGACCAACCCTCTCGACCAATCAGAAAAAAGTGAGATCTCCTACACTCGACCTCTCGACCAATCAGAAAAAAGTGACACCTCCTTGCCGCGGCCTCTCAACCAATCAGAAAAAAGTGACACCTCCTTGCCTTATATATATACTACTATTAGGTATATGCATTTACACTGACAAAGCTCCCTGGCACAAATCAAGTCCAGAAATTAAAATTGTTTGGTCCAGGCCTTACACAATTACACAGACACTACCAAACAATGAGTAGATGTTAGATAATGACAGACTATTACATTTTAAAAATCTGAAGACAGCAATGGTGGCTATAAAAGAAATGAAGATAGATGAGAACACTGAATTTAAAGTAAGCCAAGTTAACAGCAATGAAATAGTATATGATATGAGTTATTTCAATAGCCTACCCATGGAGAATTTTGATGAAGAATTCACAGCAGACATCAGAAAGGAAAATTTAGGTGCAAGAGTACTGCCTCAAAGGGCAGCAGGAGATAAATATATTTATGTCCCTGAAATATGGGATTTGAGCTTACTAACTGAATGTAGGCAAATAGAGGAAAATTATGCACCAACCATTGAGGAAGAGAATCCTCCAGAAACATGGTACAGAACAACAGAATGGCTATTAGCAATTTTTACAATGGAGGACAAAGAAGTTAAACTGCCTATATCACAACAGATGAGACACCAACTCTTGAAATCAAAATGATTCAAAATCATGTTATCCCACATCAACACACAAACCAAGAACTGGCTGTTAAAAGGTCACATCAAAGTAATGGAATTGCCAGAAAAAACACAAAAGCCAATGCAAATAGTAGAAAAGGCGATCAGCAGAATTATAGTAAATAAAAGTCCCATTTGAAAAATATTGATAGTGGAAATTGCTAACAAAACTGCCTGAGTGAACTCTCAATCTTCAAAGAACTAATGAAGAAGTATATGTGGGTGCAACATTGGAAACATGCCTAAGACAAATAGAAAAACAACCATGGTTAATGATCAAAAAGATAATTAAGAGGAAATTAGCAAGCATGGAAGAAATAAGAAAAATAACTACAGACCAGAACGTGCAGCAAATTGTCGAAGAGAAAATGGAAAGATATGAGAGAGACAGTCTGTGATGTACATTCAAAAAGATAATAAAAAGAGCTGATATGATGAAAAAGGGAGGAATGACAGAAACCATTAATGTATGTGAAATGTTAATGAAAACTCAACAGGAAATCTTAAATGAAGAAGAACTTTTATCCTCAAAGCAATTACTACTATCCCTTAAAATACAGGAAAGAATTGACAGGATCAACATTGAAAAATGGGGAGGAGTAAGTCCAGCTCAAATGATAGAATGGATAGACACAGACGATGAATGATTCTTCATAGAAATTAAAATAATGACAGAAAGTCAAGAAATTCAATTGAGAAACTATCAAAAAGTGAGAGAGAATCAAATGGTGACAACAATGAAGCTTAAGTTAATGGAGGCATTCACCAGAACAGAGCTAGAAGAACTTCTAAAGCAATACAACCAGCTAGCTCTGGATGTTGAGTGCATTACCTCAAAGATAGAAATGAAAGAAAACAGATGATTGAAAATTAGCAAGAAAGGATTAAACCAAGCTTTCTGGGACACAATTGGAGATGGAGAAATGAGTTATAACGCAACAATAGGGCTAGCAAAGGTGCCAACAACAACAGGGTCATGCAGAGAAATCAAGAGACAAATAGAAACAAAGATATTAATATGATACTGCCAAGGTGGAGACTACGAAAGGATGTAAGAGTTGTGTATGCAAACACAAAAGAGAAAGCAACAAAGATAGTAGAGAAGCAAGAATATGAAAAATCAAAGGAGATATTGCTGAGAAATGACAATCATGAAAGAGTATAGATTGAGGGGACAATAACTCCCTACCAGCTATATACAAAAGGAAAGTTGATAAATATACAGCTGAAAGATTTAAGGAATGAAATTGAAAGCCACACAACTAAAGCAATAATACTATTCTCAGAAGTAAATGATGTGGTATGGACAGATATCTGGGATAAGATATATTGATATTATGATGTTACAAAATGAGTAAAAATAATAACAATTATGGAAATCAACAAAAATGATCAAAATAAAATAACAGAAGAAGAGGTAAGAGATAACATCAGCTTTTTCTATAAAGACGTAGTGAATACACAAAGCCTAAGGAAAGTTTTCAAGTTCTTCTATATAGAAACAGTGATACCAGATGAGTTAGTGCATACAAGCCAAGCTGACACTCAGATGACTCTCATGATTGTATTAAAAGGAATTCATTTATATCAAAAATACTACAAAATATTAATGAGGAAAATGAATGGACTGAGGGAAATAACACCCATTTCTGAGAACATTAAAGAAGCGAAATTTCTGAAGTATGCTAATGCAGTAACAACAGAGAGAGAGGCAGTACTCAAGATGACAAAACAGCTGGAGTTCGAGAAAAAAAATTGGGACAGTCAGCAGGCAGAGTCAATAATACAAAAAGTAGACGGATTGGTACATGGAGAGTGGTAGTACTAAAAATAACACAAGTAGACAAGGGCATGTAGCATCATGCAAGAAAAGCTGCAAATGAAAATAGTATGTGAAGAGTAACTAAGTTTGAATTTAAATGTGATTAAAAATATATCATAAAAATAAATTATCATCTTAGATTAATTTTGTATTATGCAACCAAGAACTATCAGTGAAAATGATTATAATTAGTATCTGTTGATTCTACTAATTTAGCAAAACAAAGGAGGTGAATTTGCTTCCATTTATTTTAGCCATCTTGGCAGAAAAACTTTCGAAATTTGAAATCAACAGGTACGTTTTTGGATTAACTATAAATAGAGCAAAATTCATTGTAACAATTGATAAAAAAAATTCTTTGGAATTCTTATCTTTAGTTTTGATTACAGTTTTATTATTAACTTTGATGTTCAGCTAAATGGCTGGTGTTCAGTAGTGGGAGGATCCCATAACGGGAATGATTCTAGGTTCCTTGTTCCAAGTTATGAACCTAGTAACAACCAAGGTTGCAAGTATATAGTACACTTTAAAAATTGAGATTAAGTCGAGTTGTGTTGAGTCTTGAGTAAACACTGCTTTAGGATAGGGTACACAAGTTAGTTCCCTGAGCTGAGAGGTAGAACTCATTTACTTGGAACATAGAAGAGTGGTTGTTACTTGATTTGGAGATCAGCTTCAGGTGGATGCCCAACCACTAACAACTGGCGAAGATTTTGTGGCAAAGTGTTTCTTATATAATCCATTTAATTACAGTTATTGGAGTTTAATAATGCAGAATCTACGCTGCTTAAGATTAGTAGATCTCTACCCTCTAGTATACCATACCAATTATAGTAGCATAATGGAGAAGTTGGATAACAAAGCCTGGTAGAAGATGCTATACTAATTTCCAATTCTGGGCACAATTAAAAAATCATTTCCATGGCATTCAAAAGTCCATTTGCACACTTAGATTTTATGATGTTACTCATTGCTATTATTAATTAAATAAATCATTTAATCATCAAAGGATCTTATTAGGCACTGTAAATTTCCATCATTTAAATCATCAACGCCATTACCACATACAAGTTTAGTTCATTACTTTCATTAGATAATCTGAATTAATAAGTATAATCAATTGACTACTGAACTCTGGTAAAAGTTTCTTGATAATGATCTTTGTTACAATTTAGTTTTTCATTATAATAATTCTTGTCTACCATAAAAAGACTAAAATCCCTTACAGGTCTTTGCTAACAAATTTTCCCTTAATCAGACAATTGATTACAATTTGAATTTCTGTTTTGACTCATTGTCAAAAAACTAAGCAATTGACTTCTAGCAAATCTATTTTTTGCCATAATTCTTTTGACCTGTTTTTTTATAAAACCTTGATTTTGGAAAATATTGTACAACTAAAATAACACTGAATAAAATTTCTAATATTTTGCGCTATTAGTACTTTGGTCAGAATAGGTGCCTCTCCATTTGCACCTTTCTACCTTAGGTGAGGCTAACAAGAATGCATTTGCATTTGGATTCTGCTACATGCCCTTCTAGCTTGGCTTTTCATTCAAGCAGCTCTGCTCTCTCACTGTAAACCAATGTATGTGCCTCCTCTATTAAGTCTATCACATGCTCATCTTTCTGTTGGTAACATGTTCTAGTTCTTCTGTTTCCCCCATGGTTTCCATTGTTTGAGCTTTTAAGAACATGTCAATGACCATTTTGGGTTCAACTATTATGCAATGTGTTGGAGTCCAGTGATCTACCATGAGGTCGATTTCTATTAGTCTCAATACTGTTTGCTGTATCTGGCTATTGTCAATTGTGAAGATGCTCTGCATTCTTTCTGCCATCACCTGTATATTCTCTAGTGGGGTTCTATTTTTCTACTGCTCACCACAATAAGGTTTGTTCTGCTTTTGCTAATACATTCCTCCTTGTCATTAGTTTCTGTGTTTCTTATAGTGTAATTTTATCATCAAAGAATGTGTGTACTATGATCCTAAAGTATGTTCTTTCCATTCTAAAATTGATGTGTTCTGGATAACTAATTATTGTATTAACCTTTGGCCTTCATTGGGTGTCTATTATCAACAATATGTATGCAATCTTTGTTTTGGCTTTGGTGTACTTTAATATGATCTCATCACATGTTTTTGGGGATAGGCTTCCATGTGCATTCTTGGTGATTCAGCTATTAGCTAAGAAATACGGATGTACTACATTGGTTCCTATCCTAGTCATCCTATTTGCTTGTTCTCTCAATCTTGTTGATGATATTGATTGGCTATGACTTGGTGGTATTTCCTCCTCTGTTCAATTTCTTTTGCGTATTTGTATCTCACCAAATATTCTTGTTGTTGATGCACTCATGCTCAGTAGATCTTCAATATCTGATGCACTGCTCATATCCTGCAATCCATCATCCTCATGTTTACAAATGGGCACAGTTGTGAAATCTAATGTACTCCCAGTTTTAAGTTTGCAGGGTGCATTTTCATCCATTAGTAGCATTTCAGAGCCTTTGCTTTTGCCCTCTATGCTCTGTGATGTTTGTTCTCTGCTGGTCTCAGGCCTTCTCTATTTGCTCTGAACCAGTGGGCTGCAATTCTTGTCTTCACTTCAATTTCTCCAGATCCTGACCCTCTGGTTTGTAGAATGTTACATCTGCTTTTCTCTTCAGAGTCTCAGAATCTGTATTTATTGCTTTCTCATTCATTGTTCCTCCTCTGATTAGTCTCACATTCTCCTCATTTTCCGACCTAAATAGATTTACAGTATTTAAATCCCATATATTAGGATCATAACAATTCATATTTCTAGCCTCTTTGGGGCATTATGTGCATCATCATTCAGCCGCATGTGTTGTATATTTTCTATTGCATGCTTTCATTTTTGAAAGTGTAGTGTATGTCCATTACTGTTTGCATCCATTATTTGGTGGCATCTTTACTCTGATGAAAGGGCACACCCAGAGTGATTATAACTTCTTGGCTTGATTTATGTCACTCTACCATGTAGTCATAAACTATATCACCTACTTTGTGAAGCTTTCCATATATGTTCTTGTTGAAGTTTCTTTCTTGTCTCACCACTGATTTTTTTCTGGACATTGTCTCATGAACCTCCACCATTTGGTCTTTGAGTATCTTTATGTATTTATTATCAATATCCTTATAATAGTTCATATATTGCATCAATAGCAGGGTTGACGCCTCCCTGCCAAACATTGCTTTCAACAGTGTGATGCCCTGTATTGAATGTACCGCCATATTGTAAAAGTACTCTATCATTTTGTTACTTGTTGAAACTGTCTTCCTCCTACAAGCAATATTGTCACTCTTATGAGTTTGATTAGTGTCTGATTTAATATCTCTACAGCTCCATTGTATACATTTTTGCTTTAAAACAATTTTAAATGTGGTATTGTTTTATGTGTCTATATACATTTTTTTGTATTATCTCTATTTCCATCATGCACATTTTGCTTTAAACAATTTCATATACAGTATTGTTTATTTAGTTATATACATTGATGAATATTTCACTTTCCAAAGTACAAGTAGTATAGGGGACTTGAAGCCCATTTAATTTTTCTGATTTGTTGAGAGGTGGGTCATAGGCCGTTCCACTTTTTTCTGATTGGTCGAGAGGTGGGTCGTAGGCTGTTCCACTTTTTTCTGATTGGTTGAGAGGGGTGGCCTTTGACCTGAGATGCTGTGGATATTGCCGATGGTGTTTTACTGACGTCATGGAAGTTATTTATCTGGCCTAATTTAGTTATACTTTCCCACATTAACTTACTTTTTTAGTTTTACTTTCCCACATTAACTTACTTTTTTAGTTTTACTTTCCCACATTAACTTACTTTTTAGTTTTACTTTCCCACATTAACTTACTTTACATGTATTACTTTCCCACATTAACTTACTTTTTAGTTTTACTTTCCCACATTAAATCACTTTTTTAGTGTTACTTTCCCACATTAACTTACTTTTTAGTTTTACATTCCCACATTTCCTTGCTATACATGTATTACTTTCCCACATTAACTTACTTTTTAGTTTTACTTTCCCACATTTACTTACTTTACATGTATTAATTTCCCACATTTACATACTTGTTTAAAAAGTGGAATCAAAAAATATTTCCAAGTAAAAATAAATATTAATAATAATATTTAATAAATGTACGTGGTAAAACCCACTTATGTGTTTAAGACAAGACAAAATGTAATTTATTCTACACTTTGCTTATAATGATCATATATATATATCGTACTATTAAATTTGTCTATTGTGTTAGTTTATCATCATTGTTGTTGAGGGAATTCTGTAGGAAACAAATGCAATGTGTATTTACACGGTAGCATCTAAATTAATGGTTAATATACAAGTCAAACGAGATGACATTTACAATAAAAAACACATGACAATTACTCATTTAAACAAATTCAATTAAAAATTAACAAACAAACGATGTTTCTATTTATGATAAAGTCTATAATAAATTTAGCATCAGACTGCAAATTCGCAGCAATTTATTAAAATAAAATTGATTCCATTTAAAAAAGAATTATCTGTAAAACTTAGTAGAGATAATATTGTTAAAAATCAAAAACAATATCTGAGATTTAATTATAAAAATAGCTTAACAAAAAGTTTGAAATCTTTCAGAGTAGTTGTCTTTGTTTCATAAATGTGAAATTCCATTATGCTGGCTGTGTATATTCATACATGGTGAAGGTTATATGCTTCATAGACAATGTCAATATTACATGGTTTTATCTATTGTTCAACTGTCCGAATGTAAACAGAGTACAGCCATGTGAATTTGCATTAATCCGCTCTATGTATAAAATTGCATGCTTCATAGACAATGTCAATATTACGTGGTTTTATCTATTGTTCAACTGTCAAATGTATCTATTCATAGAGATTGATATCTACCAAACATGAAATCAATTTAACAATTAAAACATTTTCAAATCATATAAAACTAGAATTTTTCACAATTTGAATTATTACTATCGTAAATTTGTTATTAATACAAAACATTTAAAAATAACAAATAACTTATTTTACATTTTGAAAAATTGTTTATACTTAAATTTCATCAGTGTCTTTGATATTAAGAGTTAAATAAATACTGCTAGTATCATTGAAATAAATGAACTCACCATTCGATGTATGGAAGCTAATTGCAATTCTATTGATGAATGTCTTTGAAGTTGGTTTATAAATTATATGAGTTTTTTCATAATTGATGAATGGTTTATCATTTACACTATATACTGTGAATAAGGGTATTTGATCCAATAACGGGATGCTACCACTCTGATAATGCTGACAAGTAACTATATCAGTATAAATTAAAATATTATGCAGTCCATTTAAAATATCAAAACTATATATAGCAGTGTTCAAACCATTGACTATTTGATAGTGACAATCAAAACCCAAAATTTCACCTACCTGATTTAATTCAAATTCATAAGGCATTTCATTTTTTATGACTACTCTTCCACTGGTAATTTCAAAATCCAATTTCAGTACTGTGGTAATCATTGGCAAATTTTGTGAAAAAGTACTAAATAATTTTTCAATGTAAAAGAAAAACGCAAAGCTCCCCACAAACAAAAACGTCCTGCACTTAATAATAATATCATTATCTTACCCAACACAAAGGCACAAGAAGAAGGCGATGATATTTTACAAAGCTTACATGATGTCAATTTACAACCATCAGCATGTACTTTTTCAATCGCGAGTCCTGCTAGTGAAATTCCGAAAAAAATCTGGTTGACAATCATGGATGCTGCTCAGTTAAACACAAGATATGGTGTCGCAGTAAAGATTAGACTCTACAATGGTGTTTATTATTTTCTGCCTAANCACTGGTAATTTCAAAATCCAATTTCAGTACTGTGGTAATCATTGGCAAATTTTGTGAAAAAGTACTAAATAGTTTTTCAATGTAAAAGAAAAACGCAAAGCTCCCCACAAACAAAAACGTCCTGCACTTAATAATAATATCATTATCTTACCCAACACAAAGGCACAAGAAGAAGGCAATGATATTTTACAACGCTTACATGATGTCAATTTACAACCATCAGCATGTACTTTTTCAATCACGAGTCCTGCTAGTGAAATTCCAAAAAAAATCTGGTTGACAATCGTGGATGCTGTTCAGTTAAACACAAGATATGGTGTCGCAGTAAAGATTAGACTCTACAATGGTGTTTATTATTTTCTGCCTAAATGCTATGTCAGTGCATTGGGTGATAAATACAAGTTTTTGATCAATAAAAAACTTTTTTGCAATGATGACATGGGGAACAGTGCTATTGTATTACAGTTTAGTAAATAGAGAATGTATACTTGTGCTTTTGCTCTTTTTCTAAATGTACTGGTTTTTATGTTTGATAAATTAATACATTTCATAAACATTAGTTTTTAATATAAAAAATTTAAGTTCCTACGTTGTAAATAGGTAAAAATCTATAGATTAGAAATAATTCTCCAAATGAATCAGGTTGAATTTTTCAATGAATACTCAGAAAAATGTGATATCTGAAAATTATGTTAAGAACAGTAATTATTTTTGATGATTTTACGCATTTATAGACTTTTACATTGGTTTTCTACTTTATGCATATTTTTCACTTTATATGGTTTGTCACTTTTTACACATTTATAGACTTTTACATGGGTTTTCCTTTTTATACACTTTTTCACTTTATATGGTTTGTCACTTTTTACACATTTATAGACTTTTACATGGGTTTTCCTCTTTATACAAATATTTTAAATAACAATTTTGTTTGATTTATAAAAAACTATCAAAGCTGTATTCGAGTTAGTAAATTTAATAATACTATTTATTATACAATGAGAATGTAGAAATGATTTGTACGTGTTTCATTAATGGTAGATTTCTAGACATACATCTCATCACTAAGTTAAATAAGTGTAATATTAGATACTGGATGTGCATGTTATGTATAATAATATAATTAGGGATAAAATAAATATAATATATACATTTATTCACAGGTTAATATACAATGCTCTAATGAATGTCCATGATCAAGGAAAATATTAAATCTATTGTCTTTGATTTCTCCATAAATAAGCATGAGAATTTTCTGGATTGCAATGTCTATCAGGAAACCATCTGCAGCATAGAGTTTGGCACTGTTATTTCTTAAAATTTGTGCTGCGCAAATGTATGAGGGATATTCTCTCCATACAACTTGAAGTTTGAAGAATCTACATCTATATGGGGAGACAAGCTGAAACACGTATCACATGTACTTTGTCCCAGTGAAGGCTGAAACTTAGCATGCCGCATTTTATTGTTTGGGAGTGGTATATCTTCATATTTCACAAGCTTGTTGTAGCATCATCCAAAAGCAACTAAGCTGCTAGTGAAGAACAAAGTCGATTGATTAATATTAATTAGAATTGATTGTAAAATTTAGTTAATGATCTTAGTTATTTTTGTAAGATGCAACTAAGCTTTAATATTGTTCAAATTAAGAAAACTTGTTAGCCGATCAAGAAACATTTGACAAATTAAATTGAGCGAGATAACACTTACGTAGGAACAGCCATATTGGCAGATGAATCATTTGAAATTTAAAATCAGCAGGTACTTTTGTAGAATTTTTATAAATAGCTTTGATTCAACCAGAATTTTGATGAACAATAAATTCTTCAGAGTTTATTTTATTTTCATTCTACTCTTATCTGGTTTGATTATTTAGTAAAATGTGCAGCTAGGCAAGTTGTGTCGAGTAGTGG
>CABFPE010000244.1:182486-198996 GCA_900660155.1 Hofstenia miamia
TATATATATTCAGAAATGGAATCTCCCATTCAAATACATCAAATAATAATAATAGTAAAATGATCATCATTAAATAATTAATTATCAGTAAACTTTTAAACAACTTGAAGAAGGCGAACTAATAAAAAATAATCAAAATCTTACCTAACTAGTTGCTCGTCAAGCTTTTCTTGAACTGTCAACCAATCATCCCCTGGTTTGGCTTGATCCCCAATCTTTGTAATTAAAGCATCCACATCTACTCGAGACTTTCCTTCTGATATCTCTTTTAACTCTTCTAAATTTTCCATAATTTCCATTTCCCGTCTGGAATCGCGAGTTCGATTTTCTAGCACCTAAAATTACGGTTATTTATATGGTGCGAAAGGTTACCCCGTCATACAATACAGTCACTTTTATTTTAATGTTCGTATAGGTCAGAAAGTGCAACATACGCTACCTTCATGGGATTATTAGCCTCTTCACTCTCCTGTTCATCTTTGGCACGCTTCTCTTCTTCAGCAATAAGCTTAACGGCTTCAAAATTTCTAGTAGCCCCATATTCAATTGCATAATCTACGTTTTCGATATCAGTCTAAAGAAAGATAACTCGTTACAGTGAATAACAACGGAGGTTTACCTTAAATGAAATATCAGCACAACAACGTGAACATTTAATGTAAAATCGAAATATTTTCAAACCCAAGTACGTTTCATTTTGAGCGGTTTCGCGTTTGGCATTGAATTTTGTTCCTCTATAGATATAAGCACCACATGTGTTGCACCTAAAATAATAGCGCTACTATTACAAAACAAACGTCAAAAAAATATATTAATAATAACAGCGAGGTATTATGCATTCAGAAGATATTTTAAAAAGAAAAAATTAAATATTAAGGTAAATTGCATAGTTAGAAAGATAAAATGCATTTAAATCATTCTAGAAACAATAACTTAGATAAATACTGATTATTGTCTTCAGAAGACTACCTCATATTAAATGGAGCCATTAATCTCTGTGTCCATTGCTGATCCTTAGGACGACGAAGGCGAGGTATTTTCCGATAGTCGTAATCTGGTGGATAATATTTCTAATTGAATGTTTAAACTTGATACACAAAAATATCTACTTACATTTAAAACTTTTCTCTCTGTCATTACTGAAACAAAATAGAATTTAATGTAGCAAATCAAAATGCGAGTTATAATGTAAAAACATGGTTTTACTATTTTGTTAATAGATGCGGATTTTATGTTAGAAGGAAATGTTTTGTGTAGAAATCAAGTAGTTCATATTTGAAATACATGAATGATTATGAATACAAATTGCCTAAAATAAATAAAAGAAAATTATACGAATTCAAAAACCAATGCATAGATAACGAAATGGTGGAAGTGCGCTGATTGGAAGAAATTATAGAAAATATTAGATGAAAAACAATACACAGTTTTTTTTCAAACATTTCAAAACATATAACGAAATGCATACAGCTATAAATAGCAGAAACCTCAAGTAGAATTCCAAGCTTTCACACACGAAACCACCAACAAACGAACATAGTTATTCATAATACACATTGTTGTTCATATATATTGTTACTCACTGAATTCATAGGCGATTATAAATGCTCTATTTTGAACATCAAATGTGCTCGAGTAACACTGATAACAAATTCTATGTACATAGCAGTTCAATGTAAATGGTGCAGGTTGATACGTAGCATAGATGTATTTGTACATGTGCAAAACATTGTTCCCTAATATTTTGTTATTATATGAAAGGATATATTTGGAGAAAGGAATAATGCGATTAAAGCACTGAATTTTACCTAAAAAACTAGTAAATTAGGAATCAGACATGACAAATGGATCATTGATGTTATATTAATCAATAAACACATATTGTGAATCGCAAATTAAGGCTTAAGAGACTCCCTCACATGCCTTCCTTAAAGTCTTGGTTTAAATTTGAAATTCGAGCAATGTATGGAGAAACATATAAAAATATGTTTTACTCTAACTAAAATTAAAAAGACATGTATCAAATACAGCTAAAAACAAAAATTTCAAATTTGAACATACCCAAATCCATAAGTGACAAAAAATCACTTATCAAAGAAACACTTTCTCTCAGGGTAATAAACAATAACACACTCATTCAAAAAATATAAAACATTCATATAATTACTGTTTTATCAAGTACTCTCTTCACAACGCAATAAATTAAGAGTATTTGTTACTATTCATAAGAGTTTTCAATCACTTTGAATATTAACATTTTAAGAAATTACAATAAATTACAACACAAATCATGTTATTAATATTAAGGAAAGGTATTAATTTCTTTGATGACGATTTTTGTAAAAAACCCGATTTATCGATGAGAAACTTTGTGGCAAAGCTGCTACTACTTCTGGACAAAATCTACAAGCGCCTTGACACAACCAATAAATTATTGAAGTAATACATCTGGAAGTATGAAAAGCACTTAAGAAAGTTTACCACAAACATCTGCTAACAAAGTCTGACAAATCTTAAAACGAGACAATCTTTACAATCTGAGTCAATGTCATCTTTATAGAAGACATCAATTTCTCCCTACGTAACGTATTTGAAATCTTGTAGACGTACGCAGACATATCCATAAATGTGAAGTCACAGTAAGATAAAAACTTTCCAAGTTTGATAAAATAAATGGTGGGCTTTCACACAAAATTAAAAACTGCTAAAACGCTACTATATAGATGAATAATCGACAAAAAATTACGTAAAGTAGGCAACCAGGGTTTCAATATTATTTATCTTTGAGATTTTGCTGTGACGTGAGAGGAACTAAATGAACTTTCCTACGAAATTGTGGGCAACATACAGGGTTTTTTATAAAAGTTTTTTATAATATGTTCACATTTAGTTAGTTTTTAAGGACTTCCAAATTTGGTGGGTTTTATCCATACCATATTGCTTAAATTCGCAGGGGAAATTTTCAATTAGGTCCTCTGACGTAACAAAATGTTAAGTTAAATGCTGAGTATTTTGAAAAATATTTAATTTTTAAACCCTGGTCGCCTACTATAGGGATTTTTCTATTGATTATTCAGCAATATAGTAGCATTCTGACAGTTTTTAATTTTGGGTGAAAGTTATAGCATTAGCAATGAATTCTGAATTTATTAAAAGAAAGAAAGCAAAGTCTAACAACTATCAGATCTTTAATCAAATTCCTAACTTAACATAAGAACTGATTGATAAATTAACTCAGTTTTATTACAAACTGAAGAATGCTTATGTTATAAATGTATTAGCAGCCGAGACAGTTGCTTAATAACTTAGAAACATTTTTTTTTAAATTTTGCCCAGTAGATTTTCCCCCAGTATCTGTAAATTAGAACAGCTAAATCAAAATATTAATATATGAAATGAAAATAATGGCATAACATAAAATAATGAGGAATGTATCTTCGCACAAACTATAATGCCAAAAATATATTTGGCAAACCAAATCTTGCGCTGATTTTTTCCGGTTGGTAATTAAAAGGAATTTCTCAAAACGAGTACGAAATATCTCAAATCAAATACCAAATGTCTCAAAACTGACGGCATAGAATAAGTCCTACAGGAATAAGTCATACAGGCATAAGTCCTACAGGAATAAGTCCTACATGATTAAGTTCTGTTCATTAATTAGCACAAAATTTAAACGTATTGACAGCACAATGTTAAATAATTGTTGAATTTTTTTTGTTTATTTGCTTTTTTGTTATTCTAAACAAATATTAATTATTAAATGTTTTCATAGTAGAAATATGTTCCCTTAAATATGATTTGTCTTGTATATTGGTAAGCACAGCTGTACATTTGCACGGACAATTGTAGGTTTATAGCAAATCTATGAATTTTTCCTTTTATTGCAACTGCTTTATTTAATATTTATACATAGTTTCTTCCTTTCTGATTTAATTAGAATTTAACTATTCAAACGATATCTAAATCAATGTTCATTAAAATATTTGCGGATTCGTGTTGTGTGGAACACTGCCATCTCTGATGGTAATATGCAGGTTCAACTCCTGTTGANAATTGTTGAATTTTTTTTGTTTATTTGCTTTTTTGTTATTCTAAACAAATATTAATTATTAAATGTTTTCATAGTAGAAATATGTTCCCTTAAATATGATTTGTCTTGTATATTGGTAAGCACAGCTGTGCATTTGCACGGACGATTGTAGGTTTATAGCAAATCTATGAATTTTTCCTTTTATTGCAACTGCTTTATTTAATATTTATACATAGTTTCTTCCTTTCTGATTTAATTAGAATTTAACTATTCAAACGATATCTAAATCAATGTTCATTAAAATATTTGCGGATTCGTGTTGTGTGGAACACTGCCATCTCTGATGGTAATATGCAGGTTCAACTCCTGTCGAGTCCTTATTCTTCATAAATAAATTGAACAGCTTTTCGAACACATTTGAATTGCAGCAATGACCAGTTATAAGCGTGAAACCACTACATATTGTTCGTATACTACTTCGCCTTTAACGTGCATTACATTAATGTATAATTCCTAAGTAGTTGAAACATTTAGTGTAATTACCAAACTACAGCAAAGGAAACTTAGAGCGGCAATAAAAAAATTTAATTACCAAAAAACAATAAATTTTTACAAAAAATCCAAACAAATAAAAAATGAATAAATTTCAGAGAATTAAAATCATTAATAGTAATAGTGTAGGATTTAATCATGTATGACTTATTCGTGTATGACTTATTCGTGTATGACTTATTCATGTTCCCCCTCAAAACTGATGCTGTTGTTGCTGAGCAACAATGGCTTCAGTCAACTAAATTGGTAAAATATCATTTTCATGTAATGGCATTTAGACACAGTTTTTTATATAGTCATGCAGAATATTGTTCCTGAAAAAAGTCTACAATAATAGATTTATTAAATGAGCAGAAACAGTGAAAATACATTTCTATCTTCATTGAGTTAAAACAGTTGCATAAAAAGCTTTCTAATATTTGATGCCCTTATGCACCATTTTTAATCAGTATCCTTTTTAAAAAACTCAAATGACTTAGCAAAGCCCTATTGAAAGTAATTGAAAGAGAAATCATTAATACTCAAATTCAAATTTCATATAAAATTTGCAATAAAATTCAAAGTCATTTTGAAAAGCATGCTAATATATTGAGTATATACTTTCAATTTCAATATTCTTTAAAGAAATTCTTAGTTCAACAAAGCACTGTGGGACAATATACCTTTCTAAATTTCAGACATTGTTCAATATATTTTGCAATAGCTATATAGATGAATATATAAATTTAGTTGTTATCCAATCCATTCAATAGTAAATGAAATTTGATTTGTTTTAAATACCTCACTAAGTTTTAGTTGGCATGAGAAAATATGTCATTACTAAATTTGGATTCGTGTAATGGCATAATCTAATTAAATGAACAATTTGCAAATTCAACTAATTTTGATGAACAAGAAATTTGGAGAATGAACTCACTTTTATTGCATATTACATTTTTTGAGCACTTGAAATGTTAGGAACTTGCAATTGAAAAAATTCAGAAATCAAAATTGTAAATATTTGGAAAGTCAAAAAATATATTACTAAAATGAAATTTCACTTGAAGGTATTATATGAAACCAATTTTTCTAGTCTTGAGTTTGCTTTTCAATTTAAAATAACTATTGTTTAGATTTTGAAAGACCAAATTTTAGAAATCTCAATCAAGTTCAAAAGTTTGTTTAGGAAAATACTTCAACTTTAACTTGAGATGTAAACAATTAAACAAGGATTGACTAACTTAATCTAAACTGGAAGCCCCCCAGATAATACTTATTGTCATCAGAAATTGAATAGTCATTATTTTCTGAATTTATATAAAAATTGTTTATGTTGCTATAAATATTAGTTGAAGCAACTGAAAAACAGTGTTAGAAGGTTAATATCTTATAATTAAGTTCTACTTTTGAACTCATTATTCTTAATACCTATTTTTGCCTTCATTTTCTATTTGATTGCATAGAGGCTTTTTGCAATATTTATATTTAGATTTTACAAATTTTATTGTAGAGTCACTTAGGGCCCTCATTTTTCAATTTTAATCAATTTTGTAATCTCAAGCTAAATTGTGCTCTAATCTTAGGTGATGACGTCCCTTTGACGTAGATGATTTTATTGCTCAATTTCTAGTGTAGTAATACGATCTTAGATTTGTTTGTTCCTCAAAATTGTGTGAAATTTTATTGCTCGTTAATTTTGTGAGTGAAACTTTGATTGCAAAAGTGTAAACAATTACATGTAACAATTCTCAATCATTTTGTATAAACACTTTGAGAAAACTGTAGTGAGGACACAAATACACTTTGTTTTACTCAACTGCATTTGCTTTTTATTTCTATTAATTATCACTAACCCCTTTTATCAAGTTTGATATTTATAATAGATGCTTAAGCTTCCAGCAACAATTTGGGAGTTACTCCTTTGAGTTTAGGGTGACAACATGATTTATTCTTGCAGGTAGCCCAAATAGTGGATCACATTAAGATACACATATGACTACAGTTAGGGAATAAGAACTTTTTATTGATTGTTTGCAATTTGAACATGCACTTAACACCTTACACTGTGATGATAACCAGCTGCTGGCTAGTGTGAATGCATGGCAATTACATACTGATATTATTATTACATGAGCTGAGAAATAAGAACTAATGAGTAATGTTTTAATTGAGCTAAAAATTAACAACTAGAGACACTTAGGGTAGCACCTTTTGTGAGTTTGGAATTCTCTTCATGGTTACTGCTTCAGCATGATGCTATGTGAGTTGGTCATCATTCAAAGTGATCTTTACTGTTACTTTGTTACAATGGCAAATTACTGATATCTTTGTTTTTCTGTTTGAATGTGGGTCACTCACCTTGACCCATTCTATTCAACCATTGAGTTCCCCAGTACCACTGTAGTAGTCTAGAGTCACTCAGGGCCCTTATTTTTGAATTTATTTATTTAATGGCACTCTCCTTTTATTAATTCAGTGCTAATTCTTGATTAATTCAGTGATTTTAATGATTTTTAGTGTTTTTGAAATTAAGTTTTGAATTAGTTATTAATTGTCCCCTTGATCAAGTTGAATGTGTAATTGATTGTTTGAATTGCAAGGGAATTGAAGTGAATTTTGTAAAATGGTAAATATTTACCTTGTTCTTGTATAAAAGTAGGGAAATCATTGTAGCAAACATCAAATAAATTTTGTCTCTCTGGATATCATTTGCTTTTTCTTATATTTAATATCTCTAACCCTTTTTAGTTATGGTATTGATTTAATAAGAATGCATTTGTAAGATCCAGCAATAATGTGGGAGGAACTCCTCTGTGCCTGGGGTGACAACTCACTCCTGGACAGATGGTAGCCCATATTGTGCTTGCCTTAGGGCTAAGTGTATGTATAGGGAATAAAAACTGTTAACATCAATCTGTTTGTACATGCACTTAAGAACAACACAATGCAAATATAATATGCTGCTGGTGAACAAGAATACATAGCAATTACATGTGATTATATTTTATTAAACGAGCTGAGATAAGAAGAACACTGAACTAAATTTGTTTATTGAGCTAGAAATTAATACTAGAGACACACAATTAGCACCTTGGTGAGTAAGGATTGTCTTTCATGATTTGGCTTCAGTATGATGCAGTGTGAATTGGTCGCTATCTGGAATACCTTCTTGAGGAATGGTTTCAGTTCTTTCTATAGTGAAATTGGCAAACTACCAATGTTCATTTGCTTTGTTAGAATATGGGTCACTCTCTGTGATGGTAAATCTTTGTAACCATCAGTCACTACTATGTGTTACCCAGTGCTGCTTGAGCTGCTAGACGTGCCCTGTGATTCTACATTAATGTAAATAAACAACAATATCACTACAGAAATAGATAAGGGAACAATTGAATGCTGTTTTTACCCACTTTAATTTCATTTCTTTAACTTTAAATAAATGTTATTGTTAAATAATTAGCTTGTTTAATGGATGTTTGATGGAAAATATTTAAATTATTTTGATTTTATTTTGTCTAATGGGAGGTTTGATGGCTTGCCTGACAGTGTGTTTGACAGGGGTGATCGACTGGCAAGCATTTGTCAAGCATTTTTTTGCCATATAGTCTTCATAGAAATTTGATAGTGTATCACCCCTTAATAAATTCCTTTTGGAAAAAATTCAGAAACTCCAAAATCAACTATTTTGCACTGATAGGGCTAGCTACAGCACCAAATCTAGCTGGCACATATCAATAAATTGAGCAGAAACTGTTGGCATCACAGCTACAATGCACTCCACTGCCTAAAAATCTCATTCCAATCCTCCTACCCATACAGAGAATGAAAGATAAGAAAATATCTAAGTGAGTAGATATAATGCCATGGTAAGACTGGCAAAGAATAATCCAGAGGAAACAACAAGCAAACAAGTATAAAATGATGTCAGCACATTCTATGGGAATGTGTTGATAACAAAAAATTTATGGTCCACACACAAGTTTTTTACCCAGACACAAAGATAAACCCAGAACTAGCATATGCATGTAGAGTAGATGCTACAATGACACTGATGATAGCTATAAAAGGACTACAGTTATGTGAAAACCACTATGGGGAGTTAAATGCAACAAACTAAGAATTTCATATACCATACACAAAAACATACAGGATCCACAATTTCTATTTCACAAGAAAATAGTAGCAACAGAAAAAGAGGTGGTAATGAAATTGGCAAAACCACAACAATATGAAGCAGTAGATTGGGAGATGCTGGAATCTGCAAACCTCATCAAGAATGTGAATGAACTTATACATGGAGAGAGAGTTGTCATACTTAAATAGCTAACTGGTACCCAGATAACAAATTTTGGTCTAAACAACGTTGTTTTTTAGTTGTTTTTTTATGGTTGTTTTAACGTTGAAATGGTACCCTTTTGACTGGTCTAAACAACGTTGTTCCAACAACGTCACATTAGGTTGCTTTTTGGTTGTTTTTTCTGAATAAAAAAGCACTATTTTTAGGTCATAACAACGTTATTTTATGTTGCCCATGATTGTTCTAGCATTACTTTTATATGCAATACATCAAATTTATTTTGATAATCAGTTCAAACATTGCTGTTTAAACTAACACAAGCACAACAAAGGGCAAAACAGTAATACAATAAATACTTTAAATACAACATTTGCTGAAATTTTGAATGAATGTCTTGATTTTAAATGATAACAATAAGCATAAAAATCTGCCAAATTTAACAAAAATTTAAACTTTTAAAGTTAAGTATAATTTTTGAAACAATACTTTTTTAAATTGTAAAGAATCTCTTCTGCTCAAATGTAACTTTTTTATCTGACTGATAATTTGAAGGTGTCCAAATATTCATGAATAAATTATTTTGATAATTCGCTTACCAAGTATATTATAATTTTTCACAAATTTATTATTTCAAAAAAGCTTTTTGCAATTCCGTTTGTTATATAAAAATGATCTAGTAATCAAAATGATGAAGTGAGTTCTATTTGCAAGGATCTGCTTGAATCTTAAATTATCACATTTTTAGTTGCTCAAATTAGTATTAATGGTTGTTATTAGGATGTTAATGGTTGCTGCAACAACCAAAAGTATGAAACAACCATAAACAACGTAAAAACAACCAAAATTGTTATCTGGGTAGGGGAGTGTGGTATAATCAGTAGATAAATAAAGCAAAAAAGAATACTAAATATGAGTAATTTCATATTATTTTGATTTTTGCCTATTTATAAATCAAAAAATTTGTACAAGTAGTAATTAATTACAAAAATAGTATCTGTTGAAAAACTGCCATTGAAAAATTGCAGAGGACAATACCACTCAGATAAATAATAGTAAAATTGTGGCAAATGGCAGATGAATAACACATGAACAAAATCTAATTACAAAAGACATGTACATGTTGATTTGTATGCATATTTTTATATAAATACTGTACAAAAAGTTTACTTAATTTATGAATAAAATTACTTTGTATTTATTTTGTATTATACACTGGGGTAGGGCCAATAATAGGCACAGACTTCTATACTTTGTGCACACAGGCTATGCATTAATTTTTTTGTTGTTATTCAAGGATCTAAAAACAAAATCATTTGTTTTATATGATTTGAAAATGTTTTAATTAATTGTGATAATTTTTAAATTGATTTGGATTTCATGTTTTGTAGATAACAATCTTTACAATTAGATGCATTTTTACATTTGAACAATAAGATATAAATAAAAAATTATGCAATGTTAATATTGTCTGTTAAGTGTGACTTTGTACACACAGCAGCATAATGGAAGTTTTCACTGGTTGCACTGTTTTTATAATTGGTTACATTTTGACATTTGAACAATGGGGATACAGATAAAACCACATAATGTTGACATTATTAAAGCATGCAACTTTATACATAGAGTGGATTAATGGAATTTCAAATTGCTGAAAGAAAAACAACTACCCTGAAAGATTTTAAACTTTTTGGTAAGCTATTTTTATAATTAAATCTCAGATATTGTTTTGATTCTTAATGCTTTTTTGAAATATTATTTCTAGTTAGTTTTACAGATGTTTCTTTTAAAAATGTAAATCAATTTTATTTTAATGAGTTGCTGTGAATTTAATGTCTGGTGTTAAATTTATTATATACTTTATTATAAAAAAAAACATTGTTTGTTTGTTAATACAGATTTTTAATTGAATTTGTTTTACATTTTAAGTCATGTGTTTTATGCTGTGATCTATCATTTCATTTGACTTGTTCATTAATCATTAATTTAGATACTATCATGTGAAATTCATAACATGCAACTACACATTGCATATGTTTCCTACAGCATTCTCATCCCAACAATGATGATAAACTAACACAATAGACAAATTTAATAGTGTGATATATATTATAAGCAAAATTTAGAATAAATTACATTTTTGTCTTGTCTTAAACACATATGTGGGTTTTACCACATATGTTTATTAAATATTCAAAATTGCAAGTTTTTGCATATACTAGTTTTCTGTTTTTTCTGAAAAATTATTTTTATTACTGAAATAAGGCATTACAATATTAACAAGTATTATTATCTCTTTGATTCAAACATTTATTATTAAATTTTACCAAATAAAAGAAGTATGTAAAGTAAACATGTAAACTAAATTAATGTGGTATTTCCCAATGTCATGTATTTTAATAAAAAACAAGTATGTAAACTAAAACATGTAAAATAAACTATGTGGTATTTCCAAAGTCATGTATGTTAATAAAAAAAACATGTATGTAAACTAAATTAGGCCACATAAATAAGCAAGTTGCATACTTTTACAAAAAGCAAGTATGTAAAATAAAACAAAATATTTTTGTTTGAAAATACTTATTAATTATGACTTTTACTGAAGAAATTTAGCAATCAAAATATAATTCCAAAAATATGAATTTCTTGCATATAGAATTTCAATGATCTTTGACAATTATTTATGTAATATGTATAAAAAAATTGGCTACATTTTAAACAATAGACTACAAACAAATGTGTTTACCAACAGAACATATTCCAATGACTTGAGAGATACACCCTCACCAATATACATAGTCAATTATTTATGTAATATGAATAAAATGTTTGGTAACATTTTATGCAATAGACTGCAAACAAATGTGTTTGCCAACAAAAACCTATATATTTCCATGATGTCAGAGATACACAGATGGTTAAAGTACACAATTACATCATATCCATGATAGACATGCCTGCCAGGATCAAAGGTAAAAAATATCCACACTCTTCACTCACTTTTATACTGCTAACTAGTTTATATATTTTTCAGTTATTACCATTGCAATCAGAAATATGATTTAAGAAAAACAATATATGACCTTATTTTTATTATAAAATATGTGAAATTTAGTTAAATATTGTAGCATAATCTCTAATAAAAGACTCAAATTCAAAACAAAAACAAAAAGGAAAAGAAAACATAAAACTCAAATAAGAAACTTAAATCAATTTATTAGAAATTAGCTTCCAATGATTTTGCCAAAATTGTAAAATCAAATATTGGTCACAACTCATTTGACAAAACATGTGTGGACATTAAGCTCCACATTGATTTTAGCTTAACAACAGGTTCATGCAGAAGTTAATTATAATTGGTTAGTGACTAGTACTTGCTTGATTGGTAAACATATTTATTAAATTTTACAGTGCTTAGTTTCAAGCACTGTAAAATTGATGAAAATTCACCATTTAGTGGTTTACTTTTGCTTCATTGGTTTATTTAACTTAATTATCATGTGAAGCTAAGTGAGCATTGTGTAGCATTATCCCAAAAGAATAGCTGCAACAAACGAAGGATTAACGTTGAACAATTATAGTGATTAATTATAATCAAAAATATGATTGTAAAATTTAGTTAATGATTCTATTCATTTTGTAAGATGCAACTAAGCTACAATATTGTGCAAATTAAGAGAAACTTGTTAGCTGATCAAGTAACATTTGACAAATTGCAATGAGCGAAATTATGCTTACGTATGAACAGCCATATTGGCAGAAAAATTATTTGAAATTCAAAATCAGCAGGTACTTTAGAAATTCTAAATAAATAGCCTTGAACTTAACTAGAAATTTGATGAACAATAAATTCTTCAGAGTTTATTTTATTTTCATTCTTCATTTATCTGGTTTGATTATTTAATAAAATGTGCAGCTAGGCAAGTTGTGTTGAGTAGTGGCTGGATTCCATCACGGGATCAATTCAGAGGGTCTTTGTGGCAGTCACGAAACCGCACTTATGTTATGGTTAGGAGTTTTTCGATTCTTGCCTAGTCTGACTATCTATTTATACATGTACGAAATAATTAATGCTTGAAACGACTGGATAGTCGAACCCTAGAAATATACATATTCTTAATAGTAGGAGACTTGACTATAATTGACTGAATAAATTACCTTACATGTATCATTATTAAATGTAAGTATAGGAAACTGCAATCTTGTTAATTAAATTACAAAGCCAATAATTTTATGGTAATGGCTACCTTAATATTATTTAAATGCAGTTAGTGTCAATGCCTGGTTGCTTTACTTAATCAAATCAACAAACACTTTACAAAATTGAGTTTAAATCAGCTACAACTTGACTTGAGTGCACACACTGAGCTAAAGTAAGGTACACATAATTAGTCCTCATTGAGCTGAGATGGTGCAGTGGATTCAGTCATTGTTCATGAAGGAGTGGAACTGTGCTGTGGAGATCAGCTTTGGGCAGTGGCCCACAGAAGAACTGAAGAGGAAACGTCACACCACTCCGTCACCTAAACAGTGATAATCAAAATTCGATTAACTTAACTAGTTAACTAAAAAGGAAAAGCTTGGCAGTTCAATTACTTAGTAACTCCTCACCTGCAATTTACGGAGTGATAATTATCAACAATAATACATGGTGCAAATAGACCAGGTGGAGGATGTTACAATTGTGTGTGATTATCAAAGGCTGCATGCAAGGGGATAATACAGTGGATTCAAGCTTTGATAATTACATACAATTAGGTTACAGCTAGGTGTAGGAATGTTTTTCCTCTATTGCTTAGCTCACCATCACTTGCCTGTGTGACATATAGTAACAAATGCTTGAAAGGCGAGATGCCACCATAAGGATGATTTTTGTTATATTACTAATGTTATTTTAGATCCAAATTGTTGACTCATAAGAGACTGAAATGAGACCATATCATTTATATTAGTTTATATTTTAATTACATGTAGGCTAGGAGCTGCCATAGTTTATAGAAGCCATTTTAATGTGTCCACAGCTAGTAGTGTGTCATTGGTACATGTCTGTCCTCATTGTGATATAGGCTGATTTTATTTAAATGTAGGAAACTGCCTTAAGTTTATATTAAGTATTTTTTAACCATTCAAAATGAGAATGAGAATTAAATTGAGTAGTGGCTGGTATTTATTACGCCATAAGTAAGCACACATAACAGAACTCTTTTGATGAGATTGAGCTGAGTAGCAGTTGATGGAACAATGGATGCAGATGGATGGAATGGAATTGAACTGTTGGAAACCTGTGAACTGTCTTTAATATACTGCTTTGGGCAAGTGGGCCCAGCTTGTTCCCTCTTGACCTCTACTTTCAAAAGTGCTACCTAAATACTAATGATTAATGTTGACATTAACTCTAGAGTAATAATTAAGTTATATCTCTCTAAATGTACTATTATGAAAGAAAACAGAGAGTGAAAGTATTCATTACCTTGCATGATGGAATCTGCAGGCAGTCATATCTAAATTGTATAACATTATTAATCACATCCCTTGCCTGGGTGATAATGTATGCCCTACAATAGGACCCTCAATTTTTCAAAATGATGGCAATTTATGCAATATAAAACATTTTTCTATTACTGAGAACAAGATATAAAACAAATTCAAAAGCTCTTATCTAATGTAAGTTAATTTTTCAAATCAACCTCACTCAATTATAATAATAGCACATAAATGTCCAAATATTACTGTGGTTAAGATTTCTGTCATAGGGTAAGAGTTTTTTTTAGCATAGGGAAACATCTCTCAAACTGCAGCCAATGCTGCATGACAGTTTTGCAATTTGCTGTACAATTGCATTTAAATGTCTATTAGGACTGTGCATGTACAGGGTGCACTAAAAGTTTCATGGGTATGGGTAAGACAATTATGCCATCTTGTAAAATTCAGGTAGATTAAATTAACTTATTTCGTCTTATTGGATGATTCTGCTTATTTGTTTGTGCCTAGTTCTACTTGTAGAGTCTTTGATATATTTCATATACTCCCAATTATTCCTAACCAGAATTTATCTAATACAACATGCTGTACTGTAAGATAAGATAATTCTATTACAGTATAGAAATTTACATTTCTTTTCAATAAATGATTTTTGAGGCTTTATTAATATTCAATTTTTCTGGTTTAATTATATATGGGCGGGTATGGGTACAACATTGAACAACTTCGACTTTTTATGATAACAGCCTTAATTAAAGCAATTAGATTGTAAACCTTAACCCTTTGACAACAAATTATTTTTGTTAAGTTTAAAATAATTTTTCCTAATTTTTTTACAGAACATACTTCTTTAGGACCTATTTCAATTAAAGAAAGTCAGAAATTTATATAAAGAGCAAAATTTATAATGGGACAAATGTGTCCCAATAGGCTATAGACGTGGGTCGTATGTGTCCCAATTGTCCTTCTAACAAAGGATAAGAAAAAAAACAAAAAATTACCTCTTTATAAATGATATGGTGCAAAGCAGTTTATGCATAAAGCTACACAACAAGCCTCACATAAGATTTTTGTCCTCTTCTCTTGCTACACAAGCTTACTCTGCAACAGTTACTAATCAAACAGCTCAAATTTTCAGCGCCAGAATACATTGCCATCATATGTTTGGCAAAAAGAAAGCCTAAAAGTACTAAAACTACCAAAAGCATAATAAATGGGACATTATAGCCCAATAATTGTGATTGGAAATTTTGTGGGACATATATGTCCCAACAGTAGCAAAAGAGTTAATGTATTTTGCCTGAATAGGTAAATGAAAAATTAGTCATAGCATCATTTAATATACGAAACCCCTAGTCAAAGTGGTGTATATTGATTGGAAACCATATATTGCTTGCCAAATATAATACCACAAATTATTTATACAATTTTGTAAAAATCATGGCCTAACCTCAACAACTATCCAATTGATGATCTCAAAAATCAACCAAATCTGCAGCAGGTTAGTGATTTCTATAAGTTGAAATACTTCATACTAGAATTTCATATATTGTAAAATGATATTCACTTGTGCTAAATAACCAAAAACATTGTTACTTCCAATTAATGAAAAAAATTTGCTTAAGATATAGACTTCATTTAAACTAAATGGGTGATATATGGGAATGAGGGACTTTGAATTTTAAAAAACTGATGATTACAAATAAAAAAAAACATTTTGTGATATATTTGTTATTTCAAAAGTTATTAATATTTTTAGCATAGCATATACATTTTTATTGGCTAATCATGTTGCAGTATTAATGTAACTTATCTATTGGATTTAGCAGTGATGCATTATCATAACTTGGATACTTGGAGTAATAAAGAAAACAGAAATTTTCTCAATTATCCTTGTATGTATTTTTGGAAAACATTAAAAGGTTGTTCATTAATACTAACTTGGTAAATTTTTAGCTTCAATTTTACTTTATCATTTTATTAACATAGTTTTACAATTTCAAATCAAAGTGAACTATAAATAATTCATTGAAATTAAAGAGAAGGACTAATTCCTTATTAAATTATCCAAATTGAATGATAGCTGCAGTTCCATGTTCACAGATATTTACTATTTATTGATTTGCACAGCATCATCTAATACTCTTATATATATATATATATATATATAT
>CABFPE010000244.1:260163-271253 GCA_900660155.1 Hofstenia miamia
GCAGAAGAGAGGAAATATCAAACTCATGCAATTTCATGTGAAAAAGAAGGGATTCTGTTTGTCCCCCTAGCAGCTGAAGTCTTAGGAGGATGGTCAAATACTGCCATTAAAACAATGTCACGCATTTCAAAACTTGAACAATGTCGAAGTGCCACTTATACTAGTTTTTCTAACTCGCTGGGTCATATTATGCAAAACTTGTCAGTTACTCTTATAAAAGGCTCTTGCAACATGATGTTGTCAAGATCCGATTTCTACATTTTTGAAGAATAGCTGCTCCAAGATTTTGATTAATCAATGACTTCAGGCAACACCCAAGAAGGTTTTACTTACATCAGAAAACTCAAGAAAAACCGTGCCATGCCGTTTTCTAAAACCAGGAACGGCGACAGCTCTGTTGAGTTTGTCATCCGTGGGTATGTGTGTTATTATCATGAGCATGTGCAGGTACAAAGAAACATGTTATGCAATCAAAAACTTCTTATAGAAAACAACATTACCAGTTTCTCTTTAAATGATTCAAAATTTTATTTTTGTACATTTATTTACAAAAGAATATTGTAATTTAGTGATGATTGTTAAAATGTAATGAATAATATTGAAAATCAAAAACTATATAATTATGAATTTTACTGTTGTAACAAAATGTCAATACATGTTTGTCACTGATAATTTCCTTTCCTGCTTGCGAGTGCTAGCTGTATGCAGAATTTTCAAGTTTTGTCTCCTCATAGAAGATATTTAAAGTTTATAAAATAGCTAAGCAGTAATTTGTAATTATGAACTCTACTAAATGCTTTGTAAACGTCTTCTGAGCAATTTCTAAACATCTTGTAAATGTCTTCTAAACATTTTCTAAACGTCTTCTAAACTATTTCTAAACGTCTTAAGGGCCTCTTCTACACCTGACATAAGTGCCATTTCTAAACAATTTTAAGATGTATTATAAAACGACATTTAAACGTTTTATTGTTTATTTGGAATCAATGCTTAATATCGCAGATATTACTAAATAAAAGAAAACAATTGTAACAAGAAGATCATTATTTAAATACTGTAATTAACAAAATTCTTAGATATCAAGGATGAACATTTAAATTTAGCGTATGCGTATACTTATAGTTATATTTCTAACAATTCATTTACATAAAGGTGTTTCCAAAATGCTTTTGGAAACACCAATTTTAATACTTTTCAGGTTGAAATAATTTTCCAATTAAACCAAGTACACTTTGTTAATATTGATCAGACATGAATAATTTATGACTTTGTTATGAACTTATCGGCTCAGCAGTTCACAGGAAATATGAAACTGCAAACAGTTTCAAAAAGTCTTTCAACAATTATTTAAAAATACTTCAATTTAATTGGATACTGAGAAATAAAATTCAGTATTCTAGTTTCTCACAAAGGAACTGCAATGACCAATACTACACATTCCACAGAATGTATTCTGTCGCAAAGCTTACAAAAAAGCTAATCATTATAATTATGTGCTTCATTGCCGTAATCCTAAATATGGCAGTAATTGCCCTGTATTCTATTAGCAAGAAAATGAAAAAGTGTTTTACCAATCTTTTGTTTACAAGTTTGGCATTTGTTGACGTCAACGGCGCACTGGTTCTTTCTCTAAAAACACTTTATTCTGCTTCAGATATTCGAAAACCAAAAGGAATCCTTGCGAAGATTTACTGGCATTCATTTAAAAATGGCTTAATTGTTTGGGCGTTAGTAGCATGCTCAGAGTATCATATCATTGTTATAGCATTGGAAAGGTAATCTTTTTAAAGTAATTTAAACGGAAAAGCAAATTATGCATTCAGGTTGAAAAATACTTTGTCCGAACAAAGTATTGGTCTGCAACTACATGATTATAAATATAATAAACTGCACACTATGATTTGAACAAATTTCTATGACAACCTTTATAGCTATAAAAATACTCATAAAGTATATTTACAGATATTTGTAAAAAAATATGCATTTTTGCTCCCAACTTTATATATTTATGTATACTGAATACTGTTAGTCTAATTTTAGATTCATTGCTGTTATTAAACCTCTACTGTATCGAAAAATATTTAAGTTGAATAAGATCAAATTTCCTCTCTTAATCTTTCCATACTTCATGGCCATGATAGGATATCTGAAGATATGTATAAATATCTCGTTGGAAAATAATTTCTGCATAAATCATGTTGATTCAAACATCATGGGGGCTATAAGTTTACTAAATGTATTGATTATATCGTTCGTGCTGCTTCTAATGTATACTGTCATTCTATACAAAACTTTGAAGATGAAGAAAAATTCTTCAAGCAACCGAAAAGTCCAAAGATTTACAACAATGATTTCCTTGCTTGTGATAAGCGGGTATATTGTGTGCAATTATCCATATGCTATTTACATTACCCTTCTTATGATCCAAACTAAATATGAATTAAACTGGGGACTGTCAGCCACGTCACAAAAGTTGTGGATTTTTACTGCAATTGTAAATACTGCATCGCTTCTTAATCCAATCTTCTACATACTTCAAAATAGAACACTGCAAAATGTAATTTTGAGGCATAGACTTAAATAATTACAAACCTGTATACGTGTATTTTAATACATTTAAATGCATAAATATATAATCATTTGACTTGTAAGAATAATGTTAATGCAGGTTTGTTTATATGTCTAAGCACTGACCAGTCCATTGTATCTATACAAATTTTCATCTCAGCCATTTTATCAAAAAACCACTGCAATCTTATTACAAAATTTAGCAATCCATGTATTTTAATACATCTATGGGTAAGTGTGCTTCGTTGTTATATTGAAAATTTGCGGTAAAAATATTCCTGTGCAAAAACTATATGAAAATTAAATTTTTTTGCAAAAATATTGAAATTCTTCCCATGCTTACTGCTCAGATAATGTAACGATTAAAAGGCGATGTCAGCAACAATAATACCCTCATATTTTGTTTTCTGTAAATTTTCGATTTAAATGTTTTCTAGGCCCCAAATTAAGAAGTCTTCGCGAAATAAGAATGAAAATGAAAAGATTCTCTATCAATTGACCATTTGTGTTTTTTTTGGATTTCAGATATCTTTATTATTCAGTAAGTTATAAGCGTTTAAGAATTTTAAAGACTCCATCGCAGATAGAAATACATGTCGGGGTTGTTTAGAGTTAAGGCCATTGACATTTTTTTACAACCAAAAATCTTATTACTTCTAATTTGTCTTTGGCTTACTGTATTTTTCTTGACTATCAACACTTTTTACTTACCATCTCACTTTATCTGCTATTATTCGGGCTTATTCTAAGCAATTCTTTGGACCTTGGCACCTCAAGTTTAATTAACCACTACATATGTATAAACTCGGGCAAATTTAGGATCAGCTAATAGAATTACGTACGCAGTGAGAAACATAGTGGAATGCAGAGACGTAGAAAGAAAATGATATTGGAAGGATCCTGAACACAACATTACGTATCAGTTCAACTAAATGAAATTCAGATTATAAAAATGCTTAATGTTGACCCTATTCATGTAGAATGACTATGTAGCGCACATTTCTGTAAGGGATTTTCCCCACACAATGTAATGCAGTAATTTCAATGAAGGTGTACTATAAAAGGTATTTATTGAAACTATTTTTGAAAGGTTGAAATATTTGTTTTATTTGTAGAACAATAGCTCAACTCTGGTTTCAGTCTCGGTTTGCTCACTCATCAAATTGCTGTGTAAATGAAGTGTAATTGTAATTGTATTTGTGCTATAACTATTCTCCAATATTTCATAGAACAAACAATTATCACATTCCAAAAATATACGTGCAAAATATAATAATTAGAACATCAATTTAATGAATTCTCTTTAGTGTCTGTAAATAATATATGTGCAATATAATGTAATTCGAACATGAATATAGTGAATTTTTTTGTTTAATTGATACACAGTAAAGCAAATTGGTTAGCGGAATTCAATTGTAAACATATTTTGTTAGTGTTGGTTACATGGCTAGTGTATCTTTCCGTAGGTATATGATGCGTTGGTCCTCTTGAGATTTATTTAGCAGTGAAATCGAAATTGAGTTACAAAACTTAAAGAAGCGTTATAAATAAATAAATAAATAATAAAATAAAATTACGAAATCTTTTTTGTGCCTTTCAGGTCAGAAGAGAGGTCGTGTCTTTTTGGGGAAGTCATAACATGGGTCACGTGACGTGTCTCAAATTAGCACAGTGGCGTCACCCCCTTTAAAAATCAGGGGCTACAGATTCGAAGGCAGACGTCGTGTTTTTGCAATTATGAGAATGTTTACAAACTTAACTTAGCGGCAGTGTGCGACCCCCTCTTCATCATCGCACACTGGAATTAGGCCCGCGCAAAAGCTACAACTTTTGTTGCTAAACCAATTATAGAGTGCATTGTGATAGGAAAATTTTGAAATAATTTGAATTCCTCCAATGTGCGACGGGTCTTAGATTTTGCCCGAATGCTCAATAATTTTTGATGTTTATTGCTTAGCATTTTCGGTACTACACTAGCTTGTATACAAACTGTCCATGACTAGTGAATTTAGATTGATATGGTCTTTTTAGAGGCTTATTAACAAATATTTTTTATACTTAATAAAATTTCAATTACAAATATGAAACTTTGAAATGGTTTAGCATGCAATATACACGAGTTAAAAACTGAAGCTATGCTATGTTATAACCTAATAATTAGGGCTAACATATATATTAAAGTTTAGTTTTTAAGAGTTTGTTCGCAATTTAAAAGGTAGAGTTCAGACCTATAACTTTGTTTACAACTTTTTGGAATTTAACTAGGTCGTCAGCAAAGTTTTCAAAGTACAATCGATTTGGCTGACAACTTTTTGCGAGAAAATGAGGTTGACAACAAAGTTTTAAGTGTGAACGCAAAAACATTGTATTGAACTTTTCAAAACAAATTCTGAGTGTTATCATTAACCAAAGAATAATTAAATAAGCAGTTTATGCCGTCAATTTATCACTTCTGGTGTAAATAGAGCTAGCATTTGCTGGATAAAATTTATTATAAACATTAGGGGTGCATATAGTTACTGCCTTTTTAGGACTAAACGAAGTCATTTTACACACCCTAATTTAGAATTAGAATATATTAACTTTGAAAATTTTCATTAAATATAAAAATAAAGTTATTAACAAAGTTCTAGTTCTGAACGTGATAAAACTTTGTTGTAAATCTTTTAGTTTTCGCAAAAAATTGTGAACAAAGTTGTAGGTCTGATCGCTACTTATTTCAAATCATTTCATACATAGCAGAGGGTTCGGTTAGACTTAGGTTTAAAAATTCCGTCACACACTGTTGTTAAGGCTTAAGTTAAGGTTAACTTGACTCTGTGTGTGTGTAATGGGATTAGTTCAACCTTAGTTTAGCAATTAATTTAATTTACCGTTAACCCACCATGATTCAATATCAATATCCAATAAACATTTGCTATTTGGAGATGAGTACGGTACAGGTGGTATAAAACTTTTTTCACCGCAGAGAGAGAAACTTCTCTGTTAACCACCGCTATGTGCGTCTTTTACCGCAAAACATCACAAATAAATGAAATTTTACCACGGCATTCTGCAAAGAAGTCATTTTTTAACTTCATAAGAAAAGATAAATATTTCTGAATTGTTTCTTAGGGTTATGAATCATCCGTAGAAAAGATTAAAAACACTTTCTTAGGTTATCTGTATAACATTTATTCGACCACAGATTGTTACTATTCTACTGCTAAACACCTCAGTTGGTGTAAATTGCTACCGTGGTGCATGTTACCATGGCATACTGCGGTATTACGCATGTCAAATTTGTTGTATGAAACACGATGCAAATGATCAAGATGAAATATATTTCGAAACTAATAGAGCTGAATAGTCCATACTTCAATTAATTCAAATGAAGAAAACTCAACAATTTTCTTCAAGATAACTGATTTGCAAAAAAATTTAGAGTATATAGCAATCTGTTCTTCAATTCAAACTGATTTTATTAAATTCTTCGAGTCTGCAATTTCCTATTTAAAAATGGTTTAATTTTGATGAAAACAATTATTTACACCAAATTTGGAAACTGTGACATTTAAAAGTTGCTGAAGTACTCAATTTCGAATATTATTGATATAGATGCCTTTATGAAGAGTTCTGACTCGTTGAAATATTTGCTGGTATAATTGATAACACACTCAATGCTCCAGCTAAATGGAAATCTATTTTTAACAATTTTCAAGCTAAATCGCAAATATGTGTATTGCGTATGTCACCTATTTTTGTAAATACATATTATTCTTATAGACTCTCACTAGACATACACACAACACAACCAAGATGCAAGGTAGAGCTTCTCAAACGCTAGATCCAAGTGAATACCAATTTTTCACCAAGTTCTCAAGAATCTTATAAATTTTATATAAATAATTCAACTTTGTTAAAAAATGCGTGATGTAACAATAAATTTCTATTTATACAAATAATACATTTTTGTTCTGCTTTCACAAAATTTCATATGGTCTCCCTAGTGGCGTCAATAACATTTTCCCGCATTTAATGAAGAAATGCGTTTAGAGGAAACAAGCAATTTGATTAATTTAAAAAACGAGATTTCATTCACACTGCAAGTGCAAATATTGTTTGAAAACGCGATTTTTTAAAATACAACTTCGCTTTAAATGACATTACTTTGTTTTCCAAATTGTTTAAATATAATGAGTATGTTTTCTGTAGTATAAATTTTGATAAATAGAAATTTTTATCAAATTTATTATATATATGGTATATGTAGAATGGCAGAATCATTTCTATGGCTACATAAATTATGTTCGTGATTCCGAACCTTCTGTTAAATATGGTACAAGAAAATATTGAATAATTACTGAACATTCGGGCAAAATCTAAACCAAGCCTTCTAATCTATATGGATTAATTCAAAAATAATTTTTTTTTCAAGAAATACAGTTAAAAACAAAAATATTGAATCAAAATAAAATGTGTTGATATTTTATTGTATGCAATAAATACGATGTAAGTATATGCTTGAGATTTGGGTAGTCCAATTTCAGTTGCATCACTATTTGCCATTTGCTACTCAGCAATGGGTTTCCCAATCATTATTTAGGTCGATTCCAATTCTAATTACATGCAGAGATTCAAATTTGAATTTGAGAAAGTTCAATCATTTTGAGAGACACTATTATTTGCCTAGAAGATTTTTGACTTTCTCTAAATTATTTGCAAAACAAATATGTTTTCGAATGTGCCCACTAATTTTAGTATATACAAAAATGTAAAACTACTAAATGTAACTTAATTTGCATTTATTCTCAACAAACATATGATTTGATTCATAGTTTAGATAAGAAAAGAATATACACTCGCGTTTTACTTTTACACACTTCTGTCTAAATGCTTACATTTAACCTTCAAATAAAATTTGAAATGAAGGTTTTATATGTACCTGCTGACATACTGTACCTTTTCAACTAAGTTTATTAAGTAATTGTGAATACTATTTATCAACAAAACTAACAAATTGTCATCCTAGCAGTAGCACTTAGATCCATGATTTATTGTGTGTGGAAAAAGGCAGACTGGGTTTTTGCAATTACTGAGATTTTTTACAAACCTTAACTTAACGGCAGTGTGCGACCACCTTTTGCCAGTCACTCACTGCTTTTAAGGTGTATAAGAGACAGACCCTAACTGCAGTGTCGGGGGAGCTTAGGCTTGCACTTTCTATGCTCAGAAACAAAAAAAATAGAAAGATTAAATAAAGGAATTGTTCATAAAAGAACAAATAGTAAGCTAACAATATTTACAATGTATACAAGAGTGCAGTATATTATCTAGATTTGTAAGTATTTTCAATTTTGTAAATATAGTGTATGTGAAATGTGCATGTCATTATGTATCAATTTTTATACAATAAATTTGCTTTGATCTAACTAATCACTGTGTTTTTGGCATTAGGATACTTCTGTAGTAATCTTACAGTTAATTAACTCTATATGGAGCAATTTATTTTGCATCTAGTTTTTATGCATCCGTTAAAATTTGTTTACATTTGAGAAGTAGACCACGTGACAAGAGTTTGAACGAAACAATACGAATAACTGCACTCGTCTTATGTCTTATGTAGCCACGGTTGTGTCCCGTTCATTTAATAACCACATGTGAAAAAAACATTCTGATTATATTTATAACATCAATGTTTTTCTAATGTCGCTGAGGAACGCATTTGGTCCATATAGGGTTAATATATATAATGGTGGTCAGGTAAATACCCTCATATCGAATGTTATCCAGTATTGAGAATATCCGTTAGTACGTCTTTAACAATTATATTAATAATTGCATGGTTTGATATCGTAGTAAAATGACTTGATCGATTCCGACAAAGGATTTGTTGAAATACTCCAAACATTATCCTTGCAATACATGCTATTCAATTTTAACTAATTGATATAATTACAGTTTATGGGATTGATGTTTATTAGTCAGGTGTAAGAAGCTCCTTGCAATAGAAACTTGTGTTTATTTTTTTAATATATAGTTATTTTAATCTTATTGTTCGTAGATATGGTAAAATATAATATTCTTTATTGCAGTTGTTTTATATAGCGTGATTTCATTGCTGTATCATTAAAAAATGGTTCTTTATGTTCGTGCATTGCCAATATATTTCAAACTCGAAGGTCAGACTATTTTAATTATGTAGAAATTTGGTGGTAAAATGTAACTAATTTTTTAATGCAATGATTATAGTAACTATGCTCTTTGGAACTGGATTTTTTGTCGCTGACTGTTATTCTGCAACTTATTTGACAACAATAAAAAGTCAGGGCGTATCAAAGTCAACAGATGATGTAAGTTTTGATGAAATATTAGCCTATGGCACACATAGGACATTAATTTCTACTCATTTTGAAGAAGTAAAATTATATAGCTCAAATATTATATATATATATATATATATATATCATACATTTGGTGAAAGATATGTTATTAGAAATAGTTAGCATGAAATTTCACATACACATATTATCTTTCTTGTGTGGATCCGTGCAGCCCTATGCAAAAGGGATCCCTACAGACAGGGTGAGGTGGGGATCAAAGTTTTGCCCAATTGACAAGTCTGAATATTAGCTGACCAAATTTCGCATTATTTTGTATTTTTAACTGATTGTGTGATTAATTCATTTTTTCAAAACATATTTCACTGTGTGTAAAATTATTAGTGATATAAACATATAATTTCTCTGATAGCACCCACCAAATTAACTTGATGGAGAATTGAAGGAATAAACTTAATATATATTGAGCTATGTAAATCAAATAATATATTTAGAATATCACAATAGAATATGTTGGAAGCAAAAATCGACATCTCACATTCTTCTTCAATGACCCTAAAAGAAATTACAGTGACAAATCAAAGGAATATCGCTTTACAGAATCTATTGCAAATGATATTGGGATCGTACAACATGCTTATCTTGGCAAGGAGGGACTTACTAAATATTGGCATGTTGAATATGTCACTTTGGATGTTAACGCTTGTGAAATGAACAAGACCACATCATATTCATATTCATTCAGAAAAAAGAATTTCCATATCAAGAAGGATTGGTTGGCTATATTGAAAGTAAATGAACATCATTTTATAATTAATAAAGAATTGACTCCATGTTTCTAGCTGTTTGTAACTAAGAACTAAATTTTGCACTAAATGTATTTTCTGAAGCTTAAATTCTTAAATTACTTAAGCATATAATTATAGATTTGTTCATGAAAAAGTTTTTTCCTTATAATTTATTCATATTATAATAATATAACATTGAATACTTAAATCATTTAACCTCGTAAACCACGTGACCAAATTTGAAGCGGCTTCAAATTTGGTCAAGTTGTTTACGAGGTTAAATGATTTAAGTAATCAATGTTATATTATTATGTCAGATCTCACCGGAGACGGTCGGGTCTCGCTTTCGCTCCATAAAGCAATTATTTCGAACGTCTTTGCTAGTGCTACGTCCCTGGATGCGGCAAATGCCGCTTCATCAACTCTTCTCTCGTCTTAAAAAAGAAAACGCAGTTGAAGCTTTCCTGCTCCTTTTCAAAAACTCTCTCAGTTCTACATCAGCCTTGGCCACTAGTCCTGCTCATTCACCATTCTCAGAAGAAACTCCATCATACACTCCTCTTAATGTAAAAAACTCCTGATCGCCTTCATCTTCTCCTCATTGATATGAATCTTTCAGACGATATCATCCAGAAAAGCGCTCACCTCAACCTCAAAATGTCCGTCAACAACACACTCATCTCAAGCCTCGTTTATCTGTAAAATCTATCAAGCCCGGAACTACCTCTCTCGTAATTGGAAGCAGTATCTTAAAGTATGTCCGCTCTCACAATCTTGTTTCAAATCAAACAACAACAATTCACTCATATCCTGGTCACAACTCTCATCAACTCTCTCAGAAGATCCAGAATAATCCTACAAAGCACATCAACTCCGTCTTCATAAATACAGGCCTCATTNATATATATATAGATGTGCAAGTTGCATAATGGGCCACTGCTACTTTCGTGAGTAATTTTACTTTACCCGTGCCCGCAAAATATGTACACATACAAATAGTACTGGTCAAAGCAGTAGAATGTATTGTTTTCAATTAACCACTAAAAATGAGCAAAATGTATGATGCATTCCTAAAAAATGCATAAAAATTATAAAATGAATCTAATGTAAATTTTCACAAATTGCTAAAAGCAGGGATGAACATATTTATAATCTGTGTAACAGATAGATTTGTTAACTGATTGGTTAAACATCTGGTAGAAAATCTGTTCAAAACTTACCAATTTTGTTAGCTAGTGAAGTGGCACGAAAATTACCCTCTAATGCTCAAGGAATATCTTTAAAAGCATCATCTTTTTCACAAAAACCATATCCGTTACAATGCCATTCACATGAGAATTTTGGCAATATAAAATACGCTTTTTGCCTTTTTTTCTGTTTGCGTATATATATATATATATATATATATATATAT